>QYTT01095169.1:550-22519 GCA_006980735.1 Dasypogon diadema
CTGCCACGTATGTTTTCAAGTATTTGAATTCTTACCACCCTGTTATTGTGTGAAGTTCAATTTCAGGCCATACAACTGCTCTCCTCTTCGATGTTTTCTTCCTGCACAGTTTTGACGTTAATTAGTTTTTATTTCGGAGCGCGATTTTGATGGTTTTGAAGGACACAAGAACAATAACCTTAGTACATAATTAATGTCCTTCTAGACAAACTTTAAATTAAACAGCCAATAGATTGCCAAGAGTCAAAACTTTCTAAAGGAAACATAAAAGAGGAGAACAATGCTGTTTAGGTAAGAGGGCGAGCAGCCCAAGTTTTTTCTCGACTTTTGTTCCTTAACTGACATTATGACAATAATGAGGCAGGATAATGAAAGAGGGTCGATTCGCAAGTTATAATTGATTTCATGCGTTGTAAATGCCTATGTTGTTGTTTTCGAAAGATTTTCATCAGAAAATAACACAATCGTTTAAACTGAAATTCGATCAACAACGATGATAATGACCTCTATGAATAAAATTATAGCACGTACTGGGAAATGCTAATGCCATTATGTATATTATTATTCCTGAAATTGCTATAATACACTCCAGCTGGAATTACACAACATTGTCTAATACATATTTAATGTAGTATAATTGAATATTTCCTTGCTGTTTTTCTCCAGAGTTGTTCTGATTTCAACAGGACGAAGCCCCATCATCATCGACAAGTGCAGCTCAGACTTGGTGTTCTGAAAATTTAGTGGACATTTTGTCGAAGGACGAGTGGCTATCTAGTAGTTCCGATTCGAATCTCTAGGATTTTTAGGCTTGAGGCTATAAAATGGCAAAACTTATCGACCAAAAAATTTGGAATTTGGAAGGGGGGGGGAATTCCTTCAAATCTCTGATTTCACAGGAAACACTCTAGTTTTAGAACTATAAAAGATTTCTAATTAATAATTTTTTTTATTTTGAAGATGACATATGTGGAATGGGTTTGGTTGTAATATTATTCTAAATGCTCTCAAAATATAAAAATAAAAATTTCGAAATTATTTAAAAGTTTTCGTTAAAAAACATTTTTTTTCTCAGAGAATATTATTTCAATTTAGTTTTAATGCTGCAGTTTGTGAAGAATATAGCGTTGATTATACAAAAAAAATCAAGCGGATATATTCAAAGAAAGGTGTTTCTCCTGCCGCAAAACAAGAAAATCTTAGCTTTCAGGAAAATGCAAAAAAGTGAAGTTACGTTATACTGAACAAACTGCTAGCTTTTACTATAATATTCCATTAAAAATATTTTTTATCTTACTACAAGTTCTTAGAATTGTCCAACATATGGTATGTATGTACTTCTTATATTATATAACTATTACATAACTACTGCGGTGCTCCAAACTCAAGTAAAATTGTTAGGACGGAGCGCTGTCGCATTAGCATAAAACATGAGGAAAATTATATTTTAGTTGAAAAAAAAAGTGCACAGAAATGTTCGGAAAAGACTGCTGCGGTACTAAAAAAATAAAAATAAAAAAAGTTGAATTTTTCGGTTAATTGACCCCTTAAGAGCTTCAATATCCACTTAATGATATTTAAGTAAATTACAGGTTTCTGGTTTAAGACCTCAAGATTTAAATAGCTTACCTATTTCAGTTTCGTTTTCATTTACGTCAGTCAGAATTGCATTCGAATTTAAAACAAATTCTGTACCATCTTCACTCCGGAATAAAATTTGTTTGATATTTACTAAATCTTCACTTTCCACTATTAACTTTTACCCCGTTTATGTGATAATTCGTTCCGGAATGAAATGCATCACAGTATTTCATTCGGAATTGAAATTGAAGTGTTTATATGATAATTCATTCCGGAATAAAACCTTCATTGAATTCATACTGTAGTCTATTGAGTTCAACTAAAACTGGATATCCACGAAGGAAAAATGAAAAAAAATCTGATTCTCAATGTGCTTTGAAAGCGTTTATGTGTTTTTTCAACCCTACTTGATATTTCCGTTTCAGTTGTAAAACAGGAATGAACAAATGTGGAAATTTCAATACAGCTTGACGTATTGGTTATATGAGGAGATTGAACCATTGCAGAATGGTTCATTCCGAATCGAGTTATCATTCAAACGGGGTATTTTGATTAGAATTTACACTGAACATTACATAACTTTTTGCAAACCAATTGCAATCGTCTTGAAATTGAATCATTTACTGGACAGATTTTCGTACGTGCGCTTTTCAATTTGTCACGCGAAAAAATCCAAAATAAAGAAAACATGTTTTCCGTATTGACTTTTACTATTTCCTCCGTAATTTTTAAATACCAAATAATTTTCCTATTTAAAGTCCATAAGTGAAGATATTTAGAACTAATTACTTCAAACTTTATAAAACAAAATATTTTCCCATTTAATATTAAAATTATCAAAATTAAATGCTTTTAGTAAAACTAAAAGAGATTCATTTTATTTGTAACGTTTCATATGTATTTTTAAAATATTTCCATTTAAAATTGAAATTTTTCTGATATATGTGAAAATAAAAACACAAAAATGTTAATACAAAAATCTATTTCTCTCTTGGTCCGTTAACTGTGGGGTTAAGATATTTTTCCTTTGCAGTCTAATCAATGTTGTGCGATTATACATAATCTATTATTATACATAATCTATTAAATATAAACAATTAATTTCCCCTAAACTATGTAGATGTAAACAAAGGGTAATGAATGACAGAGATGTGTTTGTGAGGAGAAATTTTTTTGTCTTTTCTAAATTGACCCATATAGACAGCATATTCCTTACCCATGGTACTTTTGGGGCCTCTATGACTCTCTTAAAGGCTGCTGCTGGCACAAAAATACCTACTCTTAAAAGTCTCCTCAATGTTTGAGAAGGCGCAAAGTTCCAAAATTTCTATTTCTAATTTAGTCAATATATAAGTACCTTGTTGTGATAGTCTATTACCTTATCCATGCAGAATGATATTACGTTATATCGGTTGTAAATCGCTAATGTGCCAAAACAAAAATTAAATACTCTTTATTTCCTTAAAATCCTTTTATGAAGAGTTACGAGGTTTTCTCCTCTCCCAACATTATTTCAGTTAACAACAAAATTACCAGAAAGACAATTTAAGGCGTACAATTTTTGTTTAATGTTTTTCATCCCACTTAAGGTCCAATTTCCACAGAATCTTTTGTCCGTAATCTCGGTTATTTGTCAACAACGTCATCCTTGACAAATAATATCTCAACTTTCATTCAGTCTTATCTTTTTATTCCACCAGAGAAACAAACGGGCAAAGAAATTTATCTCCAGACTTAATTTGAATGTTCTTCTATAAACGGAAAGGACATTTTCAAAATCTTCTGCTGCTTGAAATTTCTTCTCACATAATTTAGAAGGAGAAAATCTGGCCCGAATGAAAATGTCATTGAGTTTGTATATCGTTAAGTAACTTTTCGTAGATTTTGACTTTTGTTAAGTGACGGAAAGGAGGAAACAGTCGGACAGAAGGTCGGTCATTCGATACTTCACAGCTTTAAAATTCCTGCTTAATTATATTTCTGGCACCCAAATTTTTTGTTTGTCATTGGAGGCACTGTCAGGATACTAAAGACTGCCAGTCAGTCCACTGGAAAGGGTGTAATCGGACCCTTTAATTATCGGCACTCGTAATAGAATGCTAACATCCACCGAGGCCTTTCTGTGATGCATGTTATGTATACAGTTTTTTCCTCTTTTCGGTATATTAGAAAACGTACGACTTGAAAAATTTAGTTCCTTGAATTTTGTACACAGATAAAAGAATTTTCGAGAAGATTTCGAGCTGATAGACCTCCAGAATCAGAAAATACTAGTTAAATAAAAACCACTTTTGTGCATACTTAATGATAATGCTGTTACTCAATCTATTCACAACTTATTTTACTTTAAAAAATGTAAAATCAGAATTTCCCTCTAATTATCCAAATATAACGATTAAAAATTCGCTCAAATAAAAACAATCTCAACAACTTCAACTGCCTTCCTATCAACCAATTTAGGCATGCCACAACAACCAAATTTAGGCCCTCTACTTTTCTGTATGTATATTAACACGTTCTCTGCCAGGGTTTAATTACTGAGAGTAGATCTCCTATGAACGTTCAAATTACTTGTGATATTCTCATGTAAGAGAAACGTGTACCGAAAACGGTACACGTGGCAGGAATCGTGTTAATGACATTCCACTTGTTATTCGAAACTCCAATTATCATTTATGAGAAATACTCATAGTGCTACTAATTATATGAATGCGGATCTTCGCGCTGTTAACGATTGTTCCAAATTAAATAAATTAACTCTTAACTCTTCTAAATCCAATTCGGTGATTATAAATCGACAGGAAATTAATACTTTTAAGTTTTGCCAAGGCCATGATTGATCAAATTGAAATTTCATTCTATAGCACAATGGCAAATCTAGTCTTGAGACTTAATGGAACTTTAACATGAAAAAATCATATTAATCATTAATACTAGACTCATGCTAGTCACCTTAATCGTGTATGAGGTTTCTTGCAAATTGGAATCTGTTTCCCAACGCAAATTGAATGTTGAGTTCAATTCTGCTACATCATCATATATCTGCCCAGAGTAAGTCAATCCTTGATTGCATTCTAGATTCCTATATTGAATGCTAAGCACTTGGTATGCTGCTCTCCAGCCATTTGGCTGGATATCATCCGGAAGCTATATAAGGACTCTGATATTCTGATAAAGCATCAAGGGCAGATTTTGTCTCCCGTTTCTTTTCGTCAGGGTGTCAGGCAGGGCTGCCCTCTGTCAGGTATTCCTTACGACTTTGCGCTGGAACCATTGTTAGTAAATCTTCGTCGGTTGTTGCGAAATTCTGCAATATAGGTACGTTTAATCGCGAGCTGAAATACTTACGTTTAGAAAATTAATAATATTTGTGATTGTATTTTTCCTATTTGTCCCAGGGTTAGGTATCCAAGTTACGTCCGCTTTTTTTATTTGGAGTGCCTTTTGTCAAATACAGTTAGAATTTTGTAAATTCATTTCATAGCGCGGGAGAAATAATAAATTTTATGTACGCAGTTTTGGCCATCTTTGCCACTTAGAGGTGGTGTTTCACCCCTTTAAACCAAAGAAAATACGAGTTCTAAAAAGATGTTACTAAAGTGTGACACGGAAAATGCGACCTTTCCCACTTGAGTGTTCTTATCATAAATATGTACTGTCTTCGGTTAAGCCCTTCAAGAGCAGATATAAAAATATGTGTCGCTTATTTTTCAATCGTCTATAACTTATCAAAATTCAAAGAAAATCGGAGGGGGACACCTCAAGACCTTTCCTTATTAGTCGGATGTACACATCTACTACCCAGTGCTTTTGAATCTATTGCAAAAAGTCAATAATATGATCAAAACGCTCCAATCCTACGTTTTTTACAGGAGAAGTGATACGATTTATGCAAATCTGTTTACGGTGTTGTTATTTATAATATTAGAAATATAGTCTATATGCTTATTTAAAGGTGAAATAATTAATTTCATATCCTTTAGCCTATGCAAAACGCAAGATTTCGGAAAATTTATTAAAGTAGTAGTCAATAATACTACCTACGAAAAGATTTGCAATGACTTCGGTTCATAAATTTTTTTAATGAAAAACTTTCACTAGATCTTTGCCCTTGTTTTAATTTCACAGAAAACTCTTTTCAGAAAGTTAAATTCATTGTAAAAGTTTAAACAGCTGAAATGAGCCAAATCAATATTTCTAATTAACTTACTTTTCGTATTCACAAACTTCTTCCTGAAGTGAAAACTGTTAGCATGTTAAAGTGGAATAAACTTTGACTAATACATATATATAATTGTTTAAAACGTATAACAAAATTGAAATAGCTTTTAATTAAAGTTGAAAGCTCATCTATATGATAGATAGGGTATATTAGTTTCGATCCAACGTTTGTAACGCATAGAACCAATAATGCTAGAGCAGAATTAATATACATATGTATATAGTATGCTCAGAGTAAATCGATTTAAGCATGTCCAATGTCCGTAAAATTGTGTATCAAGTAATCAGCCTAAGGCTGATAGAATTTTTGAAGTTTCCCGAAATCTTATCTTAACCCTTTGGATAGAATGTTAAATTCAGCAAGATCCTCTAGCTTCCTGGATAATAATGGATGTATCCAGTTATGTCGTTTTTTCTTTGCCTTCTTAAAATGGAAAGTAAAAGTACATTATCTGCACTTTTCAATAAATCCATTGTAAATAAAATTGTGTATTTGATGCTAGGTAAAAACCCAAGCTGTAGCTCCATGCACCACGGATTATACTCCACTTTGTATATGTCATAGCTCATCCGGTATGACTTGTTTTCGTACTCCTAGAAGAAAGCATAGATAAATAAGTAAAAACCTTTCAAAGAAAAACAACGACAAAGTGCAAAACGTTTTACAAAAGATAAGATTTCCTGCCAGTAGTTTCATGAATAAATGACGTAAATCTACATTAAAGATTTTTAGGAAATGTTATTGCAAGCCAGCGAAGAAACTGCAAGAAACTTTCGAAATATTTAATACGGGAGGAAAGTAGAACACGGTACACAGAGCTGATGCAGGAAGATAAAGTTTAACTAGATAAGTTAAGACTTAAATTCAATGAAAGCTTACATAAATTCATATGCACATAAATATAAGATGACCATAAAACTGAAACGATAAATTTGTTGAGAGTGTGAAGTTGGCACTATAAAATTGATGAGAAAATTTGAAACTTCCATTAAGACGAATTAGTTTTAAATTATAAAGATATACTTTGAAATTGCGTTCGTTATCAAGAAAGACTAGGTGGTGACATCCCCACACTTCTCATTTTATGTCCACAGAATGATAAAGCTCACAGGTCGTAAAATGGTGCACTTTTATAGTTTCATCTTGCTAAGGATGTCATGCACACTTGTATTAATTAATGGTTTTATCTGACGATATTTCTAAAGGAAACCACTTACTCTTTTTGCTTCTGACAGTCCTACAAAGACTTATGGATACCTCTTCTGAAACCAGATACGTGAGGGTCAGTCGACCTTTCACAAAACTCTCCCCATAGAATTAAATGACTGAATAGATTTTATTAGGGACCACAAAGCAAAAGGAATGGTAGAAATAATATGTTCAAAACACGCAGCAATATGCCATATAGTTACGTTGAGTGGTTACCTTGTGTATTATCATGTGACAGTTTAGTTGAATTGATCCCTTCTTAA
This sequence comes from Dasypogon diadema, assembly GCA_006980735.1. Taxonomy (NCBI): domain Eukaryota; kingdom Metazoa; phylum Arthropoda; class Insecta; order Diptera; family Asilidae; genus Dasypogon; species Dasypogon diadema. The sequence continues at coordinate 7,826 of QYTT01095169.1, forward strand.
TCGGTTTATCATACGTACAACTGATGTAAAGAGTTATAATAATCATAATCATATTCCAAATTTCAGAACAGAATATAATTGTTTCTGTTTCTAAGCAATTCCTGATGAATATATGCTTAAGAATGAAAATCTAAAATTATTAACGCTAAAGTAATAAGTTTCGGGTTTTTCTGAATGTTAAAAATTTATTTATGTACCTCAAGGATGCTGAAAAAAATCATAAATATTACCGAAAGTATTCCCAATAAAACAGATAAATAGTTCTCCATAAACTTTACTAAATGCTTTGATGATGTAAAAAACAAAAAAACAAAAATAAAAAATTTAAAACCGTGGATGAAATCAGTTAAAATGGTTCTTTGAATTCCACATTAAATAATTCTTAAGAAGTTCGTAAAAAAGCGCGTTAAAACTGGAATTTCTTATGCAACTATTTTGGTACGAAAAAGTACAACTTTTAACTAACTTAACTTATTTTTGTGCATAGTTTAGGATTTAATTTGCGAAATTCAATAAAATAACTTTCAAATTCAGTATTGTGTTTTAATTTTAATTTAATAGTAAAAGAAATTTGTATGGAAAAAGACAGTGGTTGTTTATCGATATATTCTGCTTTTATTTTAACTCATTTTTCACATATGCTTTAATGCCATTGAAATAGTAGTCTAAAGATTTGTCTTCAAAAGGGATTTCTTCGTCGGAGCTGAACTTCCTTCCCCACAAATCTGATTTTTTGTTTGGCAAACAAAAAATAGTCACTAGAGGCCAAGTCTGGCCCAAGATAATCCAAATTGGATTATCCTCGAAGTCGAATTTCTTAATAGCAGCCTTTGAAATAGCAGCAGTGTGTACGGGTGCATTATCGTGTAAGAGAAGTACTTTTCGGGGCAGTTTTTCTCTCCTTTTCTCGACAAAAGATTTACGTAACTTTCGTAGAAATTCAGTGTAATATGTGGTATTTACAAAGGTATTATGTTCCTTGAAGTCCAGCAATAGAATACCTTCAGTATCCCAAAAAACTGCTGCTATAACCTTTCTGATGCTTTGTGTCACCTTCGGTTTTTTCTGCACTGGATATCCGGGGCGATGCCACTCTATTGAATTTCTTTTAGACAAAAGATCGTGGTAAAGAACCATAGTTTCATCCCATGTCAAAATCCTATTGATAACACTGTCTACGTCGTCTTTACACAATTCGAAAAATTGCTGGCAGCACTCAACTCAACGTACTTTCTGCACTGAGGAAAGAATTCGTGGTACACATCTTGCGCTGATTTTAGTCATACACAAATTCTCATGAAAAATCCAGAGAACAATTGTTTTCGATATACCAGTTTGTTCTGCGATTTCCGTGGCCCTTATCTGCTGGTCTGTGAGAACAACTTCCTCCATCAAATCCACGTTATCCTGCTCAACTACCATTGCTGGCCGTCTACAACGTGAATCATCTTCAATTGACTGCCGCCCCCAGCGAAAAAGCTTTGACAAATTTTTAATTATCCAAAATGAAGAAGATCCTCCATATACAAATCCATCCGCTCTTTGATCTCCATCCACGTTAATCCACCTTTTTTAATTACAGCACAGTATTCCATTTTTGACATTTTCACTTTTCTAGGCAAGATCACCTCACTTTTCGAATCATTATTTCAAATTGTTTGATAATATTGTCCCAACAAGGGCGCTTATACCCCCAAAATGGTTGAAGGTATCAGATAGGAAAAGGATTCCAGGAAATTTCAATCAGAACCCTTCGAGCTCATGAATACTTGGACAACACTGCGTATGTTTTTACTGGGAATTAATTGCATAACTCCTAATTGTCCTTACAGATGGTGCCCTCAGTGCATATCAAATTTATAATAAAAACAATCCTAGAACAGCCGAATTTCACTATTTATTCCCATCAGAAAAAAATATGAAAATATATTCCTTTTTGATTAAATATGAGAAATAAAAAAATATGCCAATACCCACTAATCCGGAGTCTAATAATCAGTATTTACATGTGAATCAGTGTGGACGTGGGTTCAGATCCTGCACAGGGGCGACGATTTATGTGGGTATCAATGGTTGAAGAAATTCTACTGACGGGAATTGTAAGTAGAAACCACTGACATGAACAGTAAAAATTTTATGCAAAAATTACGACTTAAGTACTTGCAACATTTTTCAGGTTATAATTTCTCAATCCCCTCTTCTCTAATTTCTCTCCGCTTGTGCTGTGCTGTGTGCATCACAGGGACCAGGGTTATCACTCAAGCTCAGGCAATACTTAAAAAAAAGTCATACTTTCCGCAAATTATCATTCTCATGAAATCTATCATATATATATAGCTTTTCACTGCAAAAGCTCAGCTTTCGTGAGAGCATTACGTGTTAAGATGCATTTGTTCCGAGTGACCCGTATGGCATTCAACGTGTTAATCTTGTGACTCATTTCTGGCGCTGTAACATTCTCTCTAACATATGCGAAAAATGCCAGCGAGCATAAAGGAGATTACCTGAGAGTAGGTAGCAACTGCAGCCTGAGAGCAGTACTATTTACATGCTCTTTATGTTTAGTTGGTTCCCCTCATGATTTTCAAGCATCCACAATATAGTAAAAATACCCGCTTTCCTGCTTTCCCCGAAAAAAGAGTTCTGGACTTTATTTAGTTTACACCAACAACACACACTAACATCACAAAGAAACTACCAATAAGTTTATTATATTGAAATTTGTACGCAAAACTATTGTGAACATTTTCAATCTATCCTCTCTTATGAAAAAATTAACAGAATATATACGTCGCTTTTGATTTATGTTTAGTAACGGCAAATGAAGTTTGCTTTGAATACCTTCGAAATTTCGTTGAATTCTAAGAAACAGTAGATATTTATTTTTCGTGAACCACCCACGATAAGGCAAAGTAACATTAATCAATAGCTGTACAGAAAAGAATTGAATAAAAAGATAACTCAGGGGAGCTTCTATTTAAGTATAAAGTAAATGTCCCTGCGGTCTTTCTTTCCTGCATATAATAGAACCCAACAATCTTTAGCTGAATCAAGTCGGTCGATCATGAGATTGCGGGATTATCCCTTTGTTTGCAAAAACCTTTGTTGCTGATGAATGGTGTCTATCGAAGAAAATGAAGTTATATCTCCACTTAATTCGGGACAAATTGAAGTGTATCGTGAAATTGTTCTCTTAAAAAGAGAAGAAATCTGTGCCGTACCACATATCAATGTTAAACTGATTCCTCTAGTACCATTGCCCATAATTCTGATCTCCTTAATATAAGCATTGGCATTAAGTCAAGATTTAAACTTTTAGATAAAAAATCCATATCACCTAGCACATAATATATGTACATATTAATATCTGATCACATTAACTCTACAACAGTCGCGCCCCATTTAATGATATCATTAATCGCACGGGGTATTTCAATCAGTGCTTTATTTTTACCCAGTAAACCCACTAAACCCAGTGGACTTTCATTTGTGATACACATCTATTTTGAGAAGATTACCTGCCGGTTTGGTGACCTACTCACCGCGTGCTACTATACAAGGGTTACGAATTGGATTCAAGTAAAACTCTTTTCGATCAATGATCTTTTATGAATTAAAACTGATGAGAACGAAGTGGACTATTTTTGTCGACTAAAAAGTGCATTTGGTGATTAAACCCAATCGTTCCAGTGTGACAATGTAATCCTGAACGACCTCAAAAATATGACAGACATCCTCCTAATAATGAAGACATTCCGCAGAATTCCTTGTGGCGATATTGCAGAAAACTTAAGTTAGTGGCATAAGTCAATTGCAAAGAACCAGACACATACAAAGTGACAGAAATTCATAAATTCAAGATTTACTATCATGAGCCAGAAAGATACTCGCAAAGAGCAGAACAATAAGTAATCATAGAGACAATGAAAATAAAAAAAAACTAATTAAGTTCTTAGTCGAAAGACATAAATTAGAATAGCTTAGAGTACCCGCAGGGAGTCAGTAAGATTAAAATATATAAGCTAGTTTTAGTCAGTAATTTAGTTCCAGAGATTAAAAACAAAATAAAAAATTATATAATTCCTTACTACCTTTATAAATATCTAATAATAATACATACATACATAAATAGTCTTGCATTTTCATCAGCTTTGTTATTTCCGTTTGTAGGGCATTAAATAATCTGTCCAATATGGATTACTTTTGTTTCTCCTTCAGAATTTTTCAGAAGTAATTAATAGCATAGTCGTTGTAAAGATATCCAAGCCTATTGATGTCTCTCTAACTGGTTTGGGTGCCAATCTAAGACCGTTGCTTTGACATCCTTCCACCTCTTCAAAAGATCTTTAATAGCACCTGTCGGCACTGGTAGGGGAAAGTGGGGTAAAATCGGGACGCTAAGAAAGAAAATTAATAAGCAAAACAACTTAATTTTTTTAAGATTTTGTGGACCTTTGATGTGCTTTCAAGGAGCTGTGCCCCGTGAAGAGAGATATCAGCATTCCTAAAGGTTGCTTGTTTAGCTGTAACAGTTTTGCAGTAGATCTTGGCTACATTTCTTTTAAACACCGCCAAAATTAAATTATTTTTGAGAACTTTAAAGTGAGAGAGTTAAAACTTTAATGCCGTAATTTTTCACATAAAAACTTTAATTTTTAATACGTATCCAACTTCTAAATGGCATTTCTTACAAAATTGCATTATTCTATATTCTGAAAGCCCTCACAAGAACTGTCGGACCAGAAGCTCTCGTTTAATTAAAATCCCTTAAGCACCATATTCCAGAGAAATATTACGAAAATTTCCGACTTTTCATGTCAAAAATTATTATTTTACGAGCAGGGGTGTGGAGATGAAAACATATTTCTAATGTCCAGGCATCTCGTGTTTCTCAGACTGGAAGATTCATCAATTACAATTCCTGACGTTGCCACCTGTCCCATCTCTTCATGGTTGAATTCACCCCTTGTCGGTGATTCCTAGTGGCATGCAAGTTACTTGAATTTTCACACTCCAAGTATAACAAATTGTTTTCATGCTAACACTCCTGGTGAGCTTTCACCCACCTACAAGACCAAAGCTTAGAAAATTCTTCCGCAAGCATAAGTTTTTTGGGACACAGCTGAGAGCAGACTAGAAACATTTTTTCTTGATGATATTCTCTGAACAAAAACAAAAAACTGAATGAGTTTTTGCTTGTGCGCATTTTATGCTTTTTAAACTTGCCATTCACAGGCAGGGCAGAAGCAGAACTGAATTGTGTTTCTCTTTGTTATTTAGGTATCTTGTTAAGCGCTTAAGATATCAAAAGGTAATGCATAGCTCATACTCTCGCTTCTTTTAGGACACAAAAGAACTGCAAAAATCCACAAAAAGTTTATTCTTAGAAGCGGATAAAATCTGCAGAAAAAAAAGTTAATTTACATTAAAACTTTAAATTTACTCTTTGATCCCTCTACCTTATCAGGAATGGCTCTAAACTTGCAAATTTTATTTCTTTGGAGATATGACGCAGAGTTGCCAACATAGTTTTCGTGTACCATATCTTGGATTCTAATAATTGACTCTTCGGAACCCCTTCGGCTTAATAGTCGAAAATGAAGAGGTCCTCCTCCCTGATATGGTAACCTGTCAAAGAACTTGCTACGGGTAGCATCAACCCATTACCTGCATGGGTTTAACAGTTAATTGTTCAATGGAATATTTCAATTTTAATGTCCCTAATGATATACTAAAAACTTGAACACCCGGAACCTTGAGCGCCTCAAATGCTCCAAGATCCCGATTGCATCATCGAATTACACGATCCGGCCTCCCAGCCTCTTAGTGTGTTGGCCTGGTGGCAGTAGTGGGAGCGAGAAGATCTCCCAGCCACCCCCACGGACAATCCCCACAGCCAATCCAGGGACCAGGCGTGAAACCCGACAACCCTCTATTTAAACCTACCTTAATCCAATCTACTCTAAACTTATTACAAAATAAATCATTATAATGCTGTGCTTCTTAACCTACTCTATCTCTATTATATTGCCCGAGAGACGCAAACCCAATTCTACTTCGTCAGCCACAAGTATTCGGAGAGTACTCCAATGGCATCCCCTTGTCTCGAGCCGAGACCCTGGTACTGAACCAGAGAAACTCTTATCTATTCAGGCCTTCTCTGGTAAAGGATAATTGCCTCTATGGATGTGGTAAATAAGAGGAACCCCCTGATCTATCAACCCCTTACTATTCCGGAGGGATAAAGCCGTTCTGCAGCATACCTTCAGAATAAACAGTCTTCGGCTAGAAAGCACCCGAGATCAGGTTGTTGTTGCTTTCCATTGCTTTTGCAGCGCGACTGCGATTCAGCTTTATGATAAAGTTATCTATCCTGTTTATTTCAGTCTTGTCGTAAAGGACATTGCTGGCGTAATACTTGCTCTATTTTTATTCTGATGTTCTAGACATTCCAAACGCGTACTTGAACACCCTCAACTTCTCAATTGACATAATTGTCGCCTTGTGGAGACCGCACACTGCCTAATCAATTGATTGCAATCAGCAACTAGTTTGCTTACTTGTGCCCAATTGATTGATTTTTAATCTTCCCTGATTGATTTGCACATATTACATTATCTTCAGTCAGTTAAGTAATAAAGTTAAAGGAATTTGTTGAGAATTTTGTTAAAATATTAATAACGTTGGCTGAAACACGAATAATAATTCTAGTAGCATTGATGTTGCTTTTGTGCTTCTGGCAAAAGTTTGCCGGTTCCAAACTATATCCCTCAGTAATAAAACCACTAATATAAATAGTAAACTATTTACTAATATTGAAAACTACAAAATTTATTTTTAAAACAGCAATGGTGATAAGTTTTTAAATTGTCATAGATTACGCACGTATGTACCAATAAATCCTTCACAAAAGGGGCAGTAGTGGTCAACATTCCGACAACATGGTGTAAGATAAGGAATCCATCCCAGACAGCTGACGGTTCAAGAAAAAGTAATTTTGCCCTTAAAATGTTGTTTCACTTACCAAAGCAAACACAAGAAGATTGCCAAAAAGTGTGTCGTTGTAGAACTCGTGTATTCAATTCTGGTTACAATATCTCGACCGCAATGAGGACATATTACCCTTGCTGGAACAGGTCCCAAAGGTACACTTTTCACAGAAAATTTCATATTACAAAAGGAAAGGAATTTTAAAACCAAAAGCTTCGTTTTACCTTTTCATTCTCCAGCAAGCAAGATGGACACAAATTTTTGGTCTCAAACTTTAAGAATAGTTTATTTTGAAAATTGAACCGATTTAGACTTTTAATTTTGAGTTTATTGATTTCAAAACTTATATGGCTTGAATTTAACAACAAATATTTGACATAAAATGAAGAAATTCATGGCCAGGAGAAAAAGTAGGCTTTATCTTCCCAGTTGTTCATTTGATTTGAATGAAAAGGTAGAGTGATGGTCTTATTTATCGTTAGTCCTGGAAGTAAAGGGGAATATTTAAAGCAATAACAGCAATAACACCATGCGCTAAATGCATGAAAGTCGTCTAGTCCCCCGAACATATTATTGTTCGTTGCTGATGCGATGGAGTCGAATCGACCCAATTCCATCTGAGTTTACATGTAATTCGATTCGGGTTCACTCTGGATTGAATTCTGTCTGTAAACAAGGTAGCAAAACCGAGCTGCAGGTCATTTGTCAATTTAACTGTCAAGACAAATTTTGACATTTTGTTGGCCTGGAACTGGGAGATTTCAGCTTTCAACCCGGTTTTGCGAATTTTGAGTCAAAATGCATGCTAAAGAGATTAAAGTTGCTTTAAAAGAAGTCCGAGAAGCCATAAAAAATAAGGAAAATAACCTTGCTATTAGGAAATGCGAAGTAAATTATATTTTATAAACTGCTGCAATCAATAGCTTTCCATTTCTTAGGAAATAATAAAAGAGGATCCCGAGAATTATATGGCTCTTGTGTTAATGGGCGCTGCATATCAGGAAAAGGATAAAAAAGAGGTAAAGTGGAAAAAGTTGAGAACATAAACACCACGCTTTCTTTTAGGCAGCAAAATACCTGCGAAAAGCAGTGACTTGCAACAAGGAACCCACCGTCGCTTTACAAGGTTTAGCCAATTGTGCTGATTGGGAAGAACTTCCAGAAATTTTTGAACGATTATTGAAGCTTGTTCCGTAATATAAAAATGTTATTGATAACTATTTGGTAAATTGCTTATGGAAATTGCAGTGAGAAATACTCGGAATATCACACCAAGATACTATCAGCGGCAGAGTATAGTAAGAATTTAAACTCTTGCATTAAAATACTAGGGGATGAGTATGAGAACAATGAGGATGAATTAAGGAAGAATTCAGCACTTAAAATTCTAGCTAAAATATTTATGCAGCAAAGTGAAGTTGCTGCAGAATGGGATGATTTGGTAAAACACAATACAAATGTTTATTAAGACAATTCTAACAAATGCATATCTTCAGTTAAAACTAGCCCTGAAAGCCGCGATAGGTGACAAAGAATTTAGTAATCGGAAGGAATGCTACAAGCGTTACCTAAAGCACCTCTACAAACTCTCTGAATTGGAATTGTTACTTGATGAGGCCTGCTGTATGTCAGAAGAATATCCCGATCAATTTTATTCTTTGGAATGGATTTGTAAGGCTTATTGTGATAATTATAAAACCAAACTAGAAATTGTCGAAAAGAACTTGAAGAAATCCATTGAATTGTATGCTGATCAACTTTTAAATCTTAATCGAAGATCTGCACTAGGATTGCTTATAAAAGCTATTAAGTATTATGAGTCTGAACAGTTCATACAAGCCAGGGATGTACTGAGGATAGTCAAAGAAATTCAACCAAATTTACCTCTTGCATTGGAACTTTTAGCGAATGCTTACCTCAAACTGGGGGCTTATGAAATTGCCGAAAAAATTTTCAGGCAAACTTCAAACTCTATAGATTACGCTATTTGTTTATCTTATTCCAAAGAAAATGATAAACTTAATCAGTCAGTGCACATCCTCAGTAAGGAAATCTCACAAATTGTTGACGAAAAGAATATTGACGCGCTTATTGGCTTAGCTAGGTATGGTTCCAGTATTTAAAATAAAATCTATTACAAATCGATAAACTTCCATTTCAGGTCTTATCTAGCTCTAGGTCGTACCTCAGACGGTGAGGAAACGTTACGAAAAATAAACAAATTAGGACACGCTGTTGCCGAAAAAATTTTAGAAGCTGAGTTTTCAAGGTAAATATTGGAGTAATTAATAATCGTATTGCTAGTCACGCCTCGGGCTAAGGAGCACGTTTGCAGATTTTCTGTTCTCACAAATGGGTTCGATTCCTGCACATTCCTGATTTTTCCGGGTACCAGCGGTTGAGGCAGATCTACTGACGAGAATTGTGTTTGTGAAGCCAGTGGGATATTGCACAGTAAAAGCTTCATGCCAAGAATTGTGGTTTACTTGTAACGTATGTCAGGCTAAAAATTCCCAATCTCTTCCCTAAAATAGCTGTGCTGTGTAGGTCACAGGGTTGTCCTCTTAGCTTAAACAATACTTTATAAGAAGGCATCAAAATCGGTCGCACCTAAATAAATATAAATAGGCATTAGTAGAATTAGAGTAGCAATTGAGTTCCTCAGAAGCCAATGCGGCTCCAGAAAACTTGGCCTTTCTAGTTTTATCCACCTAGTTTTATTTCTTCTGAGCCCCGCGATCCTTCGGTTATAGGCCATACATACATGCAGCCCTCGTTAGTCTTTAAATCTTCGCAACAAAGATTATATACATATAAGTTTCTCATATAACAAACCACTGACGTGGAGAGCGCTAATACCTTTTCTAAATCAAAACTAAACGCGTGAAGCTCTTAATCGATTAACAACCATACTACTACAGGCAATTTCCGCATTTCGCAAGTGTTGGTCGTGTTCAATTTCAGCCGCATGTTTTTCTTCATCTGTTGTAGGTCTTTTTTTTATTACCAAATAATCACATTTTTGACAAATATCTTGTGAAGTTGCTTAAAGTGTAAGTTTATGTAAAAAAAAATATTGATAAAAAGTGAACTTATTAACAGTGGCTTCTAAAATTATTATACAACATAATCAGAATCTATATAAAGAAGGGCTTTCTGACATAAAAAAACGAAGCAACTTGCAAATCCTTTAATAACTAAAAAGAATATTATTTATTCCATTAAAATTTACCGAAATCAGAAAATATCCAAAAACGAACTTAACCGCATTGGCTTCTGAGCGACTTAATTGTTAATAAAAAGGTGTCAGGTTGTAATTGCAGCACGTATCGTTATTGCAACCTTTCATTAGTTTATATTTTATTTTTTTACTTTATTAATTTCAGATCATATGAGGAATCGATGGAAATTTTAATGGAAATAGATGATACTCACTTTGCTGCAAACTTCCTGAAAGGGAAGATACTATTTGAAAATAAGGATTTCGAAAACGCATTAATTTGGCTTTTGAAAGCAACTAAGCAAAAGCCATACTATTCAGAATGTTTTCTATGGCTAGGAAAAGTGTATTTAGAAATGAATGATTTAGTGCGCGCTCAAAAATGTTTAGAAAAATGCACGAATTTAAATCCAATAAACGAATATGCAGTAATCCATCTTAGTGCCATGTACAAAGATAATGAAGAATGGGTAAGTTTTTTTTCTATGATTCATTCAAAAACTAAGGAAATATTTAAAGAGAATTAAACACTTAAAAGATCGCATAAAAGATCATGAAACTAATTCTTAAGCTACTGGACTACGCCATGAACAGTAAATTATCATTTCTTCATTCCTATTAAGGAATGTCGTACACTGCAACAGCTTCAGGTTTGGCAGGTCGATCGCTTCTAATCTAGTGTTCTTTACAAATTACCCCATCAATGCAGTCGAAGATACTAATGTTCACGTAATTTTGACTGATTTTGCCAAAGCATTTGATAAGATACCCGTATCCTTGCTTATACATAAACTGGACAAACTTGGCTTCCATTCTTCGTTTATGCAATGGAGCGCCACAAGATAGCCATTTAGGTCCCACCCTTTTCCTCTTGTTTATAAATGATATTACTAATAATTTTCTGTTTGCTAAATACTTATTATTTGCTGACAATCTCAAACTTTTTATCGCAATTCGTTCTGAAAATGACTGCTTTCAACTTCCAAAGTACCTAGATATTCTGCATTTGTAACTACTTGTCTCTTAACACCTCCAAATACAAATTAATGATATTCCATCAAAAAATCCTATTGTAAACAACTAGACAATTACCGGCGATGACATTTATCGATTGAATGAAATGAGAGACTAGGGGTTATTTTCGACGCGAAATTATCATATGCTCCTTATACTGATTATGTTGTATGCAAAGCTCTCAGTCTACTTGGGTTTATTAAATTGGAAGGATTCCACGGATCATCTTCCTTTGAAGATGAAAACATATATTTGTTTAGTTCGCTCTGTTATTGAATATGCACTTGTGGTATGGTGTCTACATTATTCTATTCACATGAATCGTTTAGAATCTGTTCAAAAGTTTTTTACATGGTTTCTCTGTCGTACAACTGGTTCGATGAAGTATCAACCCCTAAATCGGCTGAACAGTAAACTGACTTAAAATAAGACGCAACTAAATCAATTCAAATTTGTTGGTTAAATAGTGATGACAAAGATGTTGTGTTATTAATATGACGTTTATATGTATAATTCAACATCTGCGGAAGGAGGAATCTAACTAGCACATATGTATAAGGAATTCTTTCCAAATGAGTGCGAACGCAAACGAACACATAGTTATTGAAGTTTAGCTCCGTTGACGTTCAATAAGATTCGATTTGAACGCTAGATCTAACTGCAATTGTTACACCGCCCGAATAATAGAATAGAAAAATAATGACAAAAAATAAAAATTATAAGGAATAAAAGAACAACATCAAAAAGAAGTTGCAAGAAGTAACCTTATACATGAAGATTGTAACGGAAATTAAAAAGGCGGGACATTGAAGATATTGGCTCATTCATGCCGTATTTAGTACGATGGTAAGACAAATGCAAGAAAAAAAGGATCCTTGAGGGAGAAGGGATCAAAGACAGATCATTGGTAAAAATTACAAAAAGAAGAGAACCAAAATGGCTACCCTGAGGCATGCCGGGTATCCGATCGGAATCCTGTAAGCATTATAGTTACTTCCAGAATTCAAAAGATGAAATAAGTAGAAGGCGTAAAACACGTTTCCGTTAAAACAATTATGTCGTATTTATTCTCCAAAACCGCAAAATAAAATTCCTTTAGTTTAGTCTGCATGCCGTTAATATTTTTATAACAAACATTTAATGACTCATTATCACTGAATTAGGAGTCTTGTAATCAAAGGAAGAAATTAATTGTACACTATCATCGCGATGGCTCATAGTTGAAGAAGATCTGAAAATGGAAGAAGACCACAGGCAGTCTACCATGCTGTATCCGCTGCAATCAATGCACATGCATCATGATCTAAATTCTGAGTTTCTAACTTTTTTTTGTTTCTTTTTCTTCTCACTACTCGCCTTCGTATTTCTTTTTACTATTCTGATTACTTTCTCCTTATCTGAATTATTGTAATCTTGATTAGATTCTTTTGTATTTCCTGGAAGTATATATTTTGTCAAAAAATCATTTCTAATAAAATGAATAATCAATTTTATTTACAATTTAATATTAGACTTTGTATATATTAACAGTACCTCCTGTCTTGTGTACTTCTTTTAGATTATTAAATTGAATTGGATTGAAATTGCGTGAAGCAATAATGCAAATCGAAGAAGGTTAAATCTGCTCGATATCGATATACATAATTCGACCATCATAAAGCTATCAATGTTTAAACATTAGTTATAAAACATAAAATTTTAATGCTGCATCAGCATCGATAACTATCGCCTATACCTTCGTGTAGTTTATGTTCTAAACCAAATTACAATTTAAACTTGTCTTTGTTTTTAGGAGCATAATGAAAGGCTTTTGCAAAAGTCAATGGAATTTCTAGAAGGCAAAGATTCTAAATGGCTGCTGTTCCAATTAGGACTACACTACTTAAGTATTAAAAAATACGATGATGTGAGTAGAGGCTTTTTTATTCATTGTTCTTTTACTATATATTGCAAGATTTTAGGCAATTCACTCCTTCCGTACTGCTTTACGTTACGATATAAAAAATATTATTTGTTGGGAAGCACTAGCTGATTCCTATCAATTCCGAGGATCTTATAATTCAGCAATCAGAGTGTACCAAAAAGTTCTAGAAATAGATCCTGAAAATCGTTATGCTAAGCTTCAAGTTGGCATTATGAAATTGGTAAAACGAACAAATAACATTAAGAATTGGATAAATTTGACGGTATTATGTCCAGACTCTTTACATGTACACAGAGGCGATAGAAAGTCTTAATCAATTGCTTAGTGTTCATCCTGATTATCTGCCAGCACTAAAAGGAGCAGCAGAGGCACACTATGGATTAGCGAACAGATTATTATCTCAACGACTCGTTGGGCGTTGTAAAGATCATTTGCAAATAGCAACTAATCACCTTCAAAAGTAATATTGAAAGTACTTTTAAAACAAAAGCAATAAATATTTTTGCAGAGCATTTTTAGTTGGAAAACGGGATATGGTTTGGCTTTGGCGTATGATTGCTAACATTTTCGTTATGACTGCATGCTTACCACTTTCAAAAGCTTTCTTACAAGTATCAGGAAAGTTATCTGGACGAGAAGAAGATATAATAGCCTTAGAAAGAAAGGAATTGTTTGAATTTGCTGCGAGGTATTTAATATATATAAAAAATTATTCACTTTTCTAATGCTTCTTGTTGTTCACAGATTTTATACTTGTGCATTAAAACTACAACCTGAAGATGGATTTTTATGGCACGATTTATCACTATGCTATTACAAGTTCGCAATAATCTGCAAGGACGATAGTGCGACAGAAAAGCACTTAAAACTAGCTCTTGATACGACTAAACAATCCATTAAAATTCAGCCAACTCGATGGCAAAATTGGAATCTTTTGGGAGTCATCAATGCAACTGAGGGTAAGATGTAAACAAACTTGATTGATATTAACATGCAGTTATTTAATTGAATTGAAATAGTTTTATATTGTGTTTTGGTTCTGGAGAAAAATCGTAACAATGGGCCATATGATATCCAAAAAACAGCAAAAGCTCAATCTCAACTTTTGCTTTTCGTGATTTTTTCGCGTCATTTGTAAATCTTTTCGGAAGTTCGTGCTTTCCTTCGTGGGTTAGACTTCTCCGGGTCTCTTAAGAATTGCGGCAGTTGGCCCATGGCCAAGCTATCTGGCCGTGCGGAAAACCACAGTACGTTTTCCGCGGGATACTTCCAGAGCGAAGAGCCAAGGGTCCCTCGCCCAACGTTCTTGTGCTGGGACTGTGAGGTTCCACAGAGTCTCCCCCATTTCAGGGCATACCTCAAGGAGTGTGTCGGGTGTCATGATGGGCCATATTGGTCTTAGGACCAGACACCCATGCGATCTGTTTCGACGCCTCCTGCCTCACAGGCGTGACAGCAGCGTTGCCATATTATAGTCGCTTCCCGGATTTCTTTCCCAGCAGAAAAACCTCGACAATTAGTAAATGCCACCGGTGAGATTTTTTTT
>QYTT01095169.1:29582-41262 GCA_006980735.1 Dasypogon diadema
AATTGCATCTTAATCATTTTACACTAAACATGGGTTAAATATTGTCGAATGACATGCTGCTGAAAAAATAGTAATTTCCATGAATTTTGATTTTCCAATGAGGAAGCGCATATTTTTCTTTCAATTTCATTTTATTCGGTAGTACAAATTCTGGACTTTATTCTAGTTTTTTTAATACAAAAAATATTAACAATATTAGGTCTGTTTAATGAGACGCCCGGATTTTTCCGTACAACTTTGTACACCCCCATAAAAATTGTCAAGACTTTCCTGAGACTGAACGAAAGCTCTTTGGTTTCATTGGACTGCATTGTACACAGCAAGTTGTCGCAAGTTTTGGCCCAGCGATGCTTTGCTGCAGTTTTGAAAGCTGTAGACTGTGAAGGGTTCACTGTCTGCCTTAGGGGCTGAACAGTCTTTCCGTTATTACTTGGCCGATGCTTTTACAAATATAAGTTGTTTAGAGCATATCATTCAATCTGCCAGCAACTAAAAATTTTATTTGAGTTCATAAGAATCTAGCTCGAGGTTTTATTCGTCAGAAAAAATCCGTACAGCCTCATTTAATTGGTATGTTTGGTGGCTTCATGTAAGGTGACAAACCTGTTGATAGCAAAAGTGGTAGTATCACCTGTGCTTACAAAAAGATTATTTTAAGGCATAAAAATTCAGAAAATTATTGCAATGTAGATAAATATGTCATGTGTAGGAACTTTTTAATATTTCTTAAAATGTGAAAGCCTATTACCATCGCCCAAGCAATAAAATAAAGACTAGTCAGCTCCAAATGCAGACTGTGAATGTTTTTTCTTTACTTTTGGCCCAGCGATGCTTTGCTGCAGTTTTGAAAGCTGTAGACTGTGAAGGGTTCACTGTCTGCCTTAGGGGCTGAACAGTCTTTCCGTTATTACTTGGCCGATGCTTTTACAAATATAAGTTGTTTAGAGCATATCATTCAATCTGCCAGCAACTAAAAATTTTATTTGAGTTCATAAGAATCTAGCTCGAGGTTTTATTCCAAAAAGCAAAAAATGCTCACGGAAAAGCTGCAGAACTTTTGGAAGAGCTTAGACAAAAAATGAATGCAGATGGCTGTCCTGTGAAAATAGCAACCGAGTGAGAAAGGGTAATAAATCGTCTAAAGGTGTGGAAAATACATAAATACAAAACAAGAGCTAAATTTGTACAAAAAAATCACTAAAATAATTGTTATGCTGACTTCATCACCAGTGGTCACTATCATAGAATGCCACAGATGATATCACTTTTTGTTTTTTTTTATATGCAACAAATTGTATTTGTATCCGTTTTTGTTAAACCCGCTCTAAATTTTACCAAACATGACATGATATTAACAACTTGAAGTTAACTGCCGTCTTTCCTTCTTACATTTTAAATGCAGTGAAGTTGGACATATTTAGACTTCCATTGATTTTGCGGGTGATTACCTTATATGAATAATTACCGTAAGGTGATCACTGTGGGAAAGTCACCAGTGTGTCACCAACCAGCCTACATGAAGCCAACACTGATAATTGCCACTATTCTGATGGTCTTTTCTTCGGGGTGCCTTACGTTGACCTCTGTAATTGGTTTTCGTTGATAAAAAAAGTATGGGAAATAATATCTTTTGTTCAATTTCTGCATATATTTTTTAAGGTGCATCCAAAGCTCAGTGGCGGCCCTATGATGCTATGCATAGCTTCGACGGAGGAGCTTAGGAGGTTAAGCGGAAGTGTCGGTGCACATTCTGTTTAAATAATTGCGGCCTATAGTAAACGGGCAGAACAGAGGATGGTAATTTGTTCCACATTTGTATAGTTCTGCTCGGTCTTTATTTATCTCGAGTTTTCTTAAAACATAAAAACAGAAGAAGAAGAATTGACCCTGTACTCAATACATTGCAGCCGTTCTTTTGAGCTTCCATAACTCCGTTCCCAAAAAACACAGCTTACAGTTTCAAACAGGATGTTTTTTTTTTAAAATGGCCATTTTCAATCGGTTAAGCTGACCACAATAAACGTCTGCAGTAACGGTTTCCCCAACATTAAGCAGTTCAAAGTGAACCGCACCATGGATATACCTGTCATTGTAAACACTCCTTAATGGTAAATAATGGTTAATGTGTTTATTTTTACCAGCGATACTGAATGCTTAATTAATAAATAGCAGCAATCGAAAATAATTTTTATTCTTTGTTTTGTTTTTATTGTAATTTCTTGCTGTCAAATAAATATCACATTCGAGCTTCCCATATAAGCGAAAATCCCTCAAAAATCTCGAACTATAATTTGGCAACTAAACAAGAATCTGAACAAGAGATTTTTCATATATAAAACTGTATGGGAAGTTTTGGGGCGTTTATCCTCGAAAATGACTGAATAGTGCCCCCATTAGGCTTTGATATATTAATACAATAGAGATGCACTAACACTACACAAAATTTGAACTCACACTAAAATTCCCAGACCTTGCTTGTCCCTTAATGGAAATCAGGATGTGTTGATACGGGTTTGATAAATGAGATTTACGTCATATGTTTCTATATTTCTAGTATATTTTCTATATTATTTGAAAAGGTATCTTTTACCACGTATACATGCAGGCTTGGAAGATCGAGTTGAGATTGAGTTGAAATTTCAACCCGCGTATTTGTAAACAGAAAGTTGAAAGATCGAGTTGAAATTGAGTTAAAATAAGGTCAATTAATCACAATTCATAAGAGCTCGAAATTAATGTGCCTTCTGTAAAAATGTTCATTTTTCCGAATTTCTATTAAAATGTAAATAATCACAAAGCCATTGCGACCCGACCTAGCCACCAAAGCGTAGTCGTGTCGAGTCAACCCGATTTCAACTCAACCTGTGTTTACACGAAGTTCAACCCTAGTTCAAGCCAGGTTCAACTCTGCATGTATACGTGGTGTTTAATATACTAATGTATCGAATTTTTATATAATTCTGAAATGTTTATTTCAGCTCCAAACAAAATGGAGGAGTTTTGGAGGTACCCTACAACGCCTTCTCCAGAACGTTGTATAATAAGGGGTGGCAACAAAACTACCATCATAATCAACTTATATCAAGGGATTCCGGAAACGCTAATCCTGAACGTAATCGCATGGGTTTTACTAATGATTTTATTTACCGTTTTAAGACATCAGGCATGGGATTATGGACGATTAGCATTAGTAAATAACAATGGGCGGAAAAAGCGTTGGACACAGATCTTCTACGCACAAGGAAGTGAAGAAAATCCACCGGAAATAATTGCCGGGGTTCCGAGTAGCACTCAACATGTGGATAGAGGTGTATTCTCTTGGATACTTGTAACATTTAAGTTAAAAAAAGATCAGATTTTAATGCACAGTGGTCCAGACGCCGTACACTATCTCTCCTTTCAACAGCATCTAATGCTGGTGATGGCAATAATCACAGTGGTTTCTTTAGTCATAATCTTGCCAATTAACTTCCAAGGAACACTAAATGGTGACGTTAATTCCTTTGGGCATACAACTTTGTCAAACTTGGAGCCAACTTCTGCATTGCTTTGGATTCATGTTATTGTGTCTATTTTGTATGTGCCGCTGGTGGTTCTAGTGATGAGAAGGTCATCTGGACGAAATGCTTTCAAAAAGGCACCAACCCGTACTATAATGGCAACAAATATATCATCAAATGATCGAAATAAAACGGTTATTAGAAATTATATTCAGGAGTTATTCCCGGACGTCAGTATTGAGGATATTCAGTTAGCTTATAATATTTCGAAGCTAATAAAGAAAAATGCTGAATATGAGAAGATTGTTGATGCGAGACTCTATTGTGCACATCATAGGAATCGTGATGAAATACGCGTGAAACTTAACTGGTGTACTTGCGGAACTGTAGATGCATACTCTTATTATCAACAGGAAGAAACAAGATTGGCAGGAGAGGTAGCTAGGCTGCGAGCGTCTGCTTTGAATGAACCTTTAGGAATAGCATTTATAACGGTATCAACAGTTGTTGAAGCGCAAAATATTATATTGCACTTCCGGCCTGGAACCTACCGTGAGTGGAATCTTTCGTTTGCCCCCTCACCTTCAGATATTTACTGGGAAAATTTAAGCGTAAGCACAAGTAGATGGTACGTTAAATGGGCAGCTGTAAACATTGTGTTGTTTATTGTCCTATTTTTCCTCACAACTCCTGCCATCATTGTAAACGTTCTAGACACACTTGCTTTCTCCAAAGGTCAGGAGAGCTTATCCAAGATAAGTCCATTAATTTCCGAATTCCTACCCACTTTGATGCTGTGGACACTTTCAGCTCTTATGCCTGTAATAGTTACATTTTCTGATAAGTGGTTATCACACTGGACTCGGTCACTGCAAAATTATTCTATTATGACCAAAACTTTCGGCTATTTGCTTTTTATGATCTTAATTCTACCGTCACTGGGACTAACTAGCGCGCAAGCGTTACTTGAGTGGACAGTTAGCGGTAAAGAAGCTTACAAATGGGAGTGCATCTTTCTTCCAGATAAAGGTGCATTTTTCGTCAATTACGTCATAACCGCTGCTTTTATTGGTACAGCTCTGGAACTAATTAGATTTCCAGAATTAATTATTTATATGTGGATGATATTTACAGCAAAATCCAAAGCAGAGACTCACTATGTTCGCAGATCAATTTTAATTGAATTTCCATTTGGAGTGCACTATGCATGGACCGTCCTAGTTTTTACAGTTAGCACGGTGTATAGCGTCGTTTGTCCTTTAATAATGCCTTTTGCTATGGTATATATCTGCTTCAAGCACTTCGTTGATCGGCATAATTTATATTTTACTTATGGGCCAAGTAATATGATTAGCCAAAGTGGAGGAAAGATCCATTCGACGGCAGTTACAATGACCAAGTTTTCGGTCGTGCTTTTGCTTACTATAATGGCTGCCTTCGCAGCTGTTCGAAGTCAAGGAATTGATGGGAGAGCAATTGTTTTAATTCTTTCCCTCTGTGTTACATTGACGCTTTTCACATTTATGTCACCCATTAAGCGGTGTACAATGAAGAGGCCTAGTATAACGAATATATCTGCGCCAGCTCCAACTTATGTAGCTGATGTTCTTCTTACCAAGCCTAGCGCACCGGATAACGGGGCACATTCTGGTTACGGATCGGACACTCGATCAAGTGTCGAAAGCATTCGATCGGATAAAACGGATGGGCAACCGGTCGACATCTGAATTTGTAGTTATTAACTTTATTTGCACATAATATATTGTTAAGCCTTGTATATTTCTAAGATGCATATAATGCAACAAAGTTTATGTTAATATATTTATTTTTACACTTACGATGATGTTTTAGCTTAATTAAAAAATTCCGTATGGTAAGCGTCTCTGATTATTATAAGCTAACCTTATCAGTATCATACATTCGAAATTCCTTTGTGATTTTTATATCTTGACACGAAATATTTTTACATAGTGATATCCGTGCAATTGCTGTTAAATTCTATTTAAATATGAAATATAATTTTTATCTAAATTGAATTTTTATTATTTAGGCAGTTGTTACATCGTCAAGAAGTATAGTTATTTGCACAAAGGTAAATAATTGCGACATGTATTGGAATGGATCGCTGCATGTCTCCTTGCCTCGCCCACACATTTTTGTGGCAAAATGGGCATCTTACAAATGGAAATGGAAGCAGGATTTTGTGCTCTATGATTTGGATAGGACCAACTTTAGTTTTTGTTTAAATATACCTCGTAGTTCTTTTATGCGTTAACTACAGTTTTAGAGCTGTTCTAGATTGGTTGCGCCATTTTGCTCTGGGGGCGTATATGGTATTTTTTGTATTTAAGTTGCCAATAACACATTTTCATTCTCAATCAAAAAGTAAAAACAAATGTAAAGTGGAAGAATATGAGCGTTGTTATTATCTTGCTGTCTTGGCGGCGATAAAGCAAGTACTTTTAATACTTCTTTGTACAAACCCAATTGGTATTAACCCGATTTTTGTTTTTAATAGACACGGTATCACCTTTTAATGCAACTAAAAAAATATAAGAGTGAAAATCTTTCATCCTTTTAAAGTACCTGGCATCCTGGCGATTCTAGTGCATTTGTTACCTAAAAAACTGATTGTCTTACATTGGAGGATAGTATGATGTACGATTTTAGTTAAATATCCATAATTTTCAAATTGTTTCGAGCGTCTGAAAATCCGTATTTTTGAATGATTCCAAATTATTTCGATCATTGGTTCGATCCGGCCGTTAGGATCATTTGAAAATCATAGCTCCGATTTTACTTGATTGATTATTGCAATCTTTAGCGTTTTTGAGAGACGACACTTTGTTTCTTTAAAACAAAATTGCAGTAAAGCAATTGGCGACAATTTTGATATTGAGAATAATCAGCTTTGCAGTCGTATCTGTTCGGAACGGAAAAAGTTTCGAATTTCTTGTTTTTGTTGTTGCTTTACAATAATATTATATAAATGAGCGTGGATTTTTATGTTTGCGTTCTATTGTAACAGGAACCCAAGCCTTCCCTTTCCTATATATGTTTTTAAACTTAAATAAAGATCTGGGTTTAATTTTTCTATCGTAGTATTTTAAATACCACTGTTAATGTTTTGCGGGATTTACGATTTTAATAGATAATTTTTGGGGAAATTTTGTTATGAGAACGCCTACTCATGAGCAATTAAAATGGACTGAAAAACCGGTTACTTTATCCCTACGGTAGGATAATAAGGCACTTATGTAGTCCTTACCCTCTTCAAAGCATTTTCTCACAAGAGATTCCTTGATATATAAGGTATCTCCGTTAAAGAGATCAAGCGGGCGCCCCGTGATAAGCCTCCATGAGACGAACCAAAAATGTAATGGGGGGTGGGTTTTCCGAGATAGCGGCAGTTGAAGACGTCTTAGTCGTCTTTTAAGATGAAAGTCGCACGGTTTATGCTAAATATGGTTTGTGTACCAGTCTAATGCCATGTCTTAGACTCTTAGAGGACACTAGTGGCTTTTCAATGAGTGACCTCCTTACTCTTCTTCTCTTCATTTAGGAGCTGTGAATTTTTACCCCTTTTCCTCACATAAATACGCAATTTAAAAAAAAAACTATAATTAACATTTTTCCTCCTCTTCTATTTTACTTTTAATTTTATTAATTTGTTTATAAATTTAGTTTACTAATACTTAAGCAAAGTATGTTATAAGGCTAGCCCTTCGTACTCTTTTTTTTTCAAATAAAGGTGTTAAGTGTTATATATGTACCCGTACCAGTCCAGTTATATTTATACATACTCGCTACTATTCTTAAAAGAAAAACTAAAAGGTAATTCTCTTCATGTAATGTACGTTTACGCGGTTTTTTACGCGATTTTTTGCTTTTGCGTGGTACTTATCCACTGCGTGAAAAAAGATCCAGGTGTATTTTTACACCCTATATGATGCATAGGGTATATTAGTTTTGATCCAACGTTTGTAACGCATAGAACCAATAATGCTAGAGCAGAATGAATTATATACACATGCTCAGAATGTGAAAACAAATCGATTTAAGCAGGTCCGTCTGTCTGTCCGTCTGTATACACGATAACTTGAGAACGAATTGAGCTAGAAAGCTGAAATTTGGTATATATTACTTTCAGAAAATTTTTAGATTTGAGCTTGAAAATGGGCCGAATTCCCCCACTCCTTCAATAGGCCGCCATATTGGGTTTTTGGATTATTGAGCATAGTTCAAATCGGGACCAATGTATAGTTCTCAAATTTAGTAACGAGCAGTTTTATGAGACGCTTAACCAACAAAATGAAAACAGCTCATATTCTACCACTCCTTGGTCGGGCCGCCATATTGGATATAATTCGAAAAGGAAGGAACCTATCACCCTAAAATTTTGTACAGAAAAGTTTTATGAGATGAATTATATTTATATCATAGAGGGTATCAAGTAATCAGCCTAAGGCTGATTATATATTTTATGTTTTCTTTTCTAATTTAGAATTCTTATAAGTTTCCATTTAATTTTATATCTAGGTACTATTGTAATTCTTCTCATTTTCGAGATAATCTGTCCTAAAATCGACCCTATTCCGCATACTTTTCTATGAACAAAAACAAATAAAATTGCAGGAACAATAAAAAAAAGTAGAATTATGAAGAATTAAAGTGTAATAAAAAACATATCTTTTGAATACTTTATTAAAATAATTTTCTAAACTGAACTACTTTTTAAATTTCCCTTTTCACTCGAATTTTATCAGGTGAAAGCATCTAGTGGTACCTCTAACTGTGCGCCGGCAGACTTGGATGTAGTGAAGTTCTGACGCCTGGGCATAACATTCGGTCTGATTACTCTACTGGTCGGTGACCATTAATTTTTTATGCGCATTCTGTTTACGTTTTGACTACGACCTTGCTGCACCTTGCAAAATATAAATATTAATTTTGATTTTTGCAACATTCGTGGCTTAAGAGCCAATTACTTTTCTGCCTGCCTCTCTTTTCCCCGTAAAGGAGGATCTCCGCCTATATTAGAAACGATGTGCCATTTACTGTTCTGAACCAATATTCTTAGAATAATCCTGTTTTCGTACCTCTGGATTAGATTTAAACTTCATGGACACACAATTAACTTTTGTTTTCTATATCACAGCCCACTGAAACACATACATTAGTTCCGAGACTTTAAATAAATGGGTTCAAAAAAGAAACATTTAGAGTTTAAAATATACTTTTTTCATGTATGACAAAAATTTCAGTAGACTTATTTCCGGTGCTCTTTTACAAACAACGATATGATGATCGCTGGATCCGGGTATCCATAAGATTAGCAAAATGGAGATTGAAGACGTTTTAAATACCTTTTCTGAGATAAATGACGTATTCTCAGTTTCTAAGTTTTTATTAAAATTAGAATATACATGAAGTTTGCAGTCATCAAAATACTTAACTTTTGTACAAAACTTATGCAAGTAATTTTTATACACTTAAATCTTACTACTAATAAAAAAAATGATATAATTTATTTCTTAGGCGTTGGAGTAGGTGCCATACAGTTTCCGTCAGGGTATCTTTTCTGAAACTGAGATATTAGTTCTGGATCAACTAGTCGAATACCATCCAATTGATTCCCTAATGTTATCCTGCGAAATTTAATTTACATTTACATATCTTTTTAATATTTTCTGATGAAAAATAAATTACCAGTTTGGTTGGACATTGTGAGGCCTCCCAAATAGTTCTATTTTTCTTGTTCCCGGGCTAAGTCTTTCAATAATTCCATAAATTTCGTCAGGTTTGTGACTTGTAGCTCTTACCTCAGCTACAATTACATCACAGTCCAATCCCCGATTAAGATTTTTTGGATTCCCTTTCATTCCAACTAAGCAATGCTCCTTACCGTGATTAAGCCAATGACCAGTTCGACCAGTACGAATAATTCTTTGAAGCTGATTAGTTTTGACCCATATCAATTCATCCACTCGTTCATATCTTCAATAAAGATTTTTGGTTAATAGTAAGCTAAGTGAAATTATTAATAATTCAATTTATCTTTTTGATTGCAGTCAGTTTTTAAATTTATAGGTTTCTATGGGCAAAAAATTATAAAGCCAATTTTGCAAAAATACCTAAACGCGAAGCAAGTGCAAAAATAAATTAAGGGAACAAGCGACACGGAAAACATGACGTACCCCCAAAGTTTTAAGCATTCTCTTCCTAATTCCATCGCTCTTCCAGTTACCCATAAAAATATGAGTCCGTCATCCTGTAGCGCAGGTACTCCCAATTGCCTCATCTCATCATCTGACATGGTTCCATAAGGCAACTCCATATGTATATCCCATGGTGGATCTGCCATAACTACAGCAAACTTACCCAATACTGTCATATCTAAATATCTATAAAAATATTTAGCTACAAATGTACATTATATATTGTCTTTAAAACCTTAAATCACATTGAATCCACTGAGGTGGATAGAGTGTGGCACTGGGATCCAACGATCTTTTTACAACAGATCGTTGGCAATTCTTTAAATTTTCAAGTCGGCTGCTATTGTTACTGTTCGAATGAGAGTCAACTTCATAATGCACATACCTATTAAAATCAAATAAATATAAAAAAACTCAGAAAATTCGACAATAATGATTTACTTGCAAGTAGCCATATGAAAGCAGGTGTTCAGAAAACTGCAATCTCCTAAGGATTCATCAGTGTGTGATTGAATAATTTTTTTAAAATGAAGTTTTGTGCATTTATCCGTTTCCTCTTCATTCTCCCTTTCTTTGGATGTTTCTTCTGAACTACTTTGCTTTTCTGCTAAATCTGCATTCTCCTCGTCTGGACGAGATTTCTTGCTTGACATTTCTGCAGTTGCTTGCTGTGCTCGTAAGCATTCAACTTTAGTTCCATGCGGACAAAACTCCATAACTTGTGCCCCGCCATGCGATTTAAATTTTTCGGCAAGTGATCTTTCTTTCGCTGTCGGTTTTGTAAGCAATTCAAGAATTTCCTCTCCCACTTGTTTGCTCTGCTTTTCTCGTGTTGACGGCATCGATAATAATGACTTAGAAAATTCCACGTTAAATGAAATCAGAATATATAAGAAAGAAAGATATCGCTTACCATAATATCAGAAGCGTCATTAGAAGTTTCCTTAACGACAATTTTTCTTTCACATTCTTTGTTCTTCATATATTTTCGAGAACTTTCGTCATCATCTTCTTCACTTTCATCTGAAATTGATAAAGAGGGCTGAACTTCTTAGGAAATTAGATTTTTTATTGTTTCTATTTGTACTGTAAAAGTATTTGGAAGGCCTGTACTACCGGAGGACTTACTTTGTAATTGTGCTTATTGATTACTAAAGCCAGAGTTTGAAATATCATTTTAACGAAATCAATTGTTTCGCACTCGAAAAGTAACTGTGAAAAAAGGACGATCGAAACACTTTCGAAAAGTATGAGGCACTGATTTTACTACTGAAAGTAAGGAATACATTTGCTGTAGAATGTGTTTTATTAACATATCACCGTATCCGTTTTACGAGATTGGCCTAGTTCTAGTAAGAAAGTTTACATACTTTTTAGACCCTTAAAATGACTACTGCACTTTGAGAACAGTATTTCGAAACTATCGCAGTTACTTTGTCTCAGATATCAAATTTAAAGCATAGTCACAAACCGGGCATACATCATGAAGAACACAAAACAGCTCATATAAGTGCTAAAAAATTGCATTAAATTGCGATATAATAGACCAGGTAAACGAACTCACGAATATATGATGACGGCCGATAACCAATAGAAAAATAAAATCACGCAGGCATGAGTCCGGCCGTTAAAGTGTTAAGAGCTCGAATATTACAGATCATTACCAGTTTTTTTTTAAATTCTTGGGAGATATAACTTACTTTTACGTTTAAAATCCCCTTCCGGCTTCGGTCCACTACTTTCCGAAGCAAATTCCTTGTATAATTTCTGTACGGCGGTATGATCAACAAAAATGACTTCATAGCCAGTTTCCTTGCCTATCGTAACTTTCTTCGTGCTAACGAAAATAAACATATTAGAATGCAAAGTGATTTGCCTGTTTATTTACTTGATGACCAATTGAGATGCCAATTTCTTTAGCGTGTAGAACATTCCATCTTGATGTACAGGTCTCTGCAGCAC
>QYTT01095169.1:52085-65543 GCA_006980735.1 Dasypogon diadema
ATTAAGGAGAAGAAGAATAGGATGTAACCAAGGAATTTAGGAATTTAAGGTAAAGGATTATTAGAACATAGGAAAATTAAGTAGGGATAGAATAGGTAAATTGGTGTAGGGGATAGAATAGAGATAGGACTTAGCTAGAACCAAACATTGTAAAAGAAAGTGTAAAATAAACTTGAATTAGCATAATTTCGGGGTTTCCTAAATTCAAATCCCTAGCATCTTATAATATAATTGTATTGAATTAAATTCTAAAATTGGACTTGGAAGTAATACATTCCTCGCAGGGATTAAGAAAAATATATTCTTAAGACCTATAATTTAAAGGGAAAGGAGGAAATTCGTCTTATTATATTATAGAGAAGTCAAAGTTGCAGTTTCTCAAGCTTGTATTGACATATTTCCGTGTTTGAGATCTATTTTTAGTCAAAATGATATTGTAAATCTATTACAAAAATTACACTTCTTGTAAAACCGATTTTGTATTTTAAGAATAATAAATATCAATAAATATAACTCAGGGTCCTTTCACGTTAAATTTGGAAATGATCACTTTCGAAAAAGGAAACGAGAGAAAAACCAAAAGATTTCGATGAGGATATCTATAAATTAAAAAAAAGAGATTTATATATTTTAAATGCATGCAGTGTAGTGCTAGAACCACTCAATTTAATGAAGAAAAAACTGAAATCGATTTTAACTTTTAATCAGCGGAACTTAAATAAGAAAGGAAAACTTGAATCTATTCGAAACATTTAAATATTTGTTGTATGTCGCGAACTGGTAAGATAATATAAAGATAGAGTCATCTTATATTTTTGTCTCACTATTATCATTTTTCAGATATCTTTTCCGGAGTGTAAAACATCAACTACAAACGAACGGTACAGAGCTGTATATTTACTGTTATAATTAACGCCGATAAGAAGAATCTCTGTACTGAAGTAGAAACGAAAAAGGGAATGAAATGTAAAATACAGTAATTGAAGAATTTCATCTTATTTGCAACATTCGTACGTATTCGGATTTATTTTATCAACACCGCCTAGAATTTAGTTTAGTTAATAATTTAGTTGACTATCGCACAGACCTTTAGCCTATATCCCTATTTGTAAAACGAAACAAACGGAGGATATTTTGAAAACTTTCCGGACTGCATAATTGCTGTTCGAAATAGTAAATCTAAAATAAGTCAATATATATGATTACTATTGACTCTCACATAACTGCTCTAAACCCTTCTTACGTGTTCCTTAACTATGTAGATGTTATATCTAAGCTTCATTTTATCTTGAACACGGTGATACCATGGAACCGGCGGTGTTCTCTCTATATCGAATGGGTTAAGTCACGTTATTAATAGTAATCAAGTGCACGCTGGCGGCCAGGATACATGCATTATTGACAAGATTATAATGTTATCTAACTATATTAGACAAGAATTCATCACTACGTGGTTATAAAAATGAAATATATACCTTAGCTCTAAATTCGCACGGCAGCCAACGTGTTAATATTAAATATGGACTCTATAATTTTATTATTTACTAGCGTCACTCACGACTTCTTTCGCTGGGGTTCAGGAAGTAGCTATTTATTATATGTTTTTGATATTTTTTTACATTGTATTGATTTTAATTGGTTGGAGGAGAACTTGGTATATAATTAGCCGCGACTAAAACAATCGATTCCTTTTCAAAGAAAATAGTAGATACGTTGGGTTCGAAGGATGCGTTAGCTGTCTGACTGCAGATCCGGTTAATATAGTTGTTTCGATAATGTCTTATCAATAGGTGTGAGTCACCCGCATAGATTTGACAAATAAATTCAACGAACTAATGCGGAATCCAAATGAGTTAACAGTTGCTACAGTTAATTTAAAGGGAAAAGTGAAAAATTCTCAAAACTATGATTTTTATGTCGCATCCATATTAGCATTAAATGGAAAAGGAAATACTGTAGATAAGTTCACGAGTGTTTACAGAGAAGAAGACAACTGAGGAGAAGAGAACAGAAGAGAGAGCATCCAACATACGGGATAGGAATTGATAAATATTAAAAAGCCTTATAAAACTTTAAACTGGAATATCTCGAAACTTTATTTTTCCATACGTTTTGTATTCAAAATAGGAGCTTGTGACATATTTTTAACCGATTTATATGCATAATGATTTCCATGCAATTCCCTACGGATTTTTAAATTTTGAATTTTTCAAAAGCTACAGCGGTTTAAACAAAAATATTGCGTGATTTTCCTTGATTTTTGGGGGTAAAAACTTTGAAAAAGCATAACTTTTTAATGTAACAACATATTAAAAAATTGTCTTACAAAATTAAAGAAAAAGGCTTGAAGATAATTTAGCTCAAAGAATTATAAAGATTTATGCAAAATTTGTCATATATGGTCCTATTTTGTAAAGTGGATTTTAGCCATTTCATAGGAGAGTCCTCTTAAAAGAATCTGTGTGCCGGTAAAATTACAGGAACAACCATTCATATAACGTAATAAGCACGTGCTTAAATTCAAATCTACAAATTGAATGATTTAAAAGGCTTATGCAAACCTAAAAACTAATTACGAGAGTTTAAATTTAAAGAATTGCAAGTGCTCAACTTCCTGCTACATTCTTTTGGAGTAACTCAATTGTTAACTCGTTTACGAAATATTACACGATATATCTATTAACTTTGTAGACAGAATAAAATATTACATTTGTAAAATATATGGACCATTTCTTGTGTACATCTTGTCAGCAGCAATAGTGAGTTTATGGCATTATGTGCGAAATATTGGAAGAAGAAGAATAATACACTAGCACGTGTGGAATACATATTGGAAATCTAAATATTTCAATGATGTATTATTCCTTTGTAATCAATAAATCATATCAATATATATATATTTCTTTAAAAGAAGAATTTTTGCCATGAGATTACAAAGGTTCTTTCGTTGAAAATACCTCTGAAATTTGAAATGCACAGTGCGGAAATAATAATATCATTCATTTGTGTCAACATGAGAGAATAACTTGGGGAATGAAGTTCTTTCAAAAGATTAGATAATACGGTATTTTTTTAAAGCAGCACATTTTCTTATCATCAAAATAAACCTGGGTAATCAATTTATTCTAATAAATTTATCAAATTGCTTATCAAGAAAAGTGCGACAGCAGCATAGTTCCGAGTGTATATTATTTTATTTATCGCAATTTTGCAACCTTAGCATAAGTGTCTCGTATTAGCTCAATTTTATCTTTGAAAAAATATTGTGATTTAATTTTAGCGGACGAAGTATTCTCCGTATTGTTATCTCAAAATTGAGATTTGAGAGTGTTGAGGCTTTCAAAAGAAAGCTAGACAACATGTCTGTTAAAAGCTCATTCAAAATTCCCCGTGCAATGCAGGCATTGTTTGTTTGTTGACGCGTCCATTTGCTATTGTTGCAGAAGTTTACATTGTGGCTGCCTCGGAATAAATTGGCAGCGGAGACGAAAATAAGTAGAGAAACTAAATTCGACTTAAGATGCGAGTAGCGATCGCTCTAGCTCCCCAATGGCAGACCCAGACATACAATAAAATTTTTGAAAAGTGTATTGTGATTTGGTGAAAGTTTCAAATATGTGCAAAGTAGTGGAAATGGATGTTTGTGATTTTGTTTCGTATGCCCTTGCATCGCACATCTAAAATTGAAAGAATTGGCAGTTGGTCAGTAGGATTTATGTGCTCTTGAACTTGATCTACAAACGAGGAATTGTAGTGTAAAGTACTGTCATGTTGCACTCCTCAATAAGGTTTAGAATGACAACGTAATTGCTATTATTTTATTTTGTTTTCCTACAAATCATATAAGTTGTGATTATGAAACTTTTCTGCGCTAATTGGCTTGTGAAGGATATTATTTGTTTCAGTGTTGATTGGCCTTGCTTTTATTTGTTTCGATGTTAAAGTTTTCGATAGAAATGAAAAATGATATTGAGTATATATTCGCAATTTTATTTTTTTCATTCAAGCAATATAATGGCAGGATTTGCATCTCAGGCTGCACTACGCTCGAAATGGGGTGATCTGGTGGAAAATGGCTCCGCAAATCTTCCTGAAACATCGGAAGTGACACAGGGCATTAAAAGTGTTGTTGGATGGCTAAAACAGGTCATTTTGAAATTAACTGACTACTATCGATGTTGTGTCTTTGTTATTATTTCTGCACAACTTTTAATTGCTAAATTTATCCCCCCACCCCCATGTGTAAAAGTATACGTTTGAAATATGAGCAAATGAAATTTAATCATAGATTATCCTTATAAGTTTGGTCACAGTAAAGCAAAATTAATTTTTTTTCAATGATAAAACTACTGTTAATTATCTATTTTTATTATATGTGACGCTCAAAATAGTGCGTCTGTCGCCTAGTATTAAAAACGAAAAAAGTAGGAGCAATATTAATCCTTTTAATACACTTTAAAAATATTGCGAATAAAATAAGCATTACTTCAGTAAATTTACAAAAACATTACTTACTAAAAACGATTTCGAAGAAAAGTAGGAACTTGTTTTTATATCAGATATGTGCTTGGTAAATTTAAGTTTTTAAATTTTATTCGCAAAATGGGAAGCTGGAGATTCGTCCTCGTCTTATTTTTTAATACGTTTTACGCCATGGGGGTCACCGGCGATCCCTATTTAAAACATATCTCATGACAAATGCATCTTAACACGTAATTCCCTCACCAAAGCTTTTATGCTAATCGTGGTATTCAACCTGAAAAAAATTAGAAATTCTTATTTTCTAGAAAATATTATAGTTTACTTTTTATTTACTAATTGTAGTTTATTAAATTAAATTGGAGATTATTACCAATTAAATAGAACAATTAAAATTGAATTCGGAAAAAAGCAACACAGTAATCTTGTAAAGAGGTATGTGAAAGAATTAAGTATGTAAAATAATGCAAAGGTATGCATAATTTATTTAAATAATTACTACATTTGTTGAAAATTGAGTAATCAAAAATTAAATTCGACAGTTATCTCCGTGACAAATTAAATAACTTGGTTATGTTCTAAATCGAGTCTACATTCAGGTCGCATTTAACCGGGGCCAAGTCGTTAATTCTGAAAACTATTAAATTAATGAAGAAACTACATTTTGAAAGAAATATAATTGTGGAGGAGAAAGAATAATTCTTAATGAAAAAAAGTTTTAGACATACGAAATCTGTAAGAATTAGGATTTGAAATAACATCCAAAAACTGAAAAACAAAAATTCTGTATGCCCGTACATTTTTTCATTTTCAGGTCTTTTAAGACTTTTTCCCTAAATACGCACTTTTATTCATGATTTTGCAACACAATGTTAAAATAAAAACTAAAATTTTCATATAAAAACTCGACATTTTGTATAACCTAGTAAAAATAATTAAGTAAATAAAAGTAACGCGTGAGTCTTATAACGCGAAGAAACAATATTTTTTTATTTTTTATTATCTTCATTCTTTATACATATTTTATATTCTTTTTAAGGTATTGCCTAAGCTCTGGGAACAACCCTATAATGCACACAGCATAGTTTAGGCGAAAGGAAATTAGGGAAGAGAAGATCGGGAAATTTTAACCTGACAAATGTTGTAAGTGAGCCACAATTTTTTGGCATGAAATTATTACTGGACGACAAAATGCCAGTGGCTTCGCGAGTACAATACACTTCAGTAGAATTGCTTCAACCACTAGTACTCAGATAAATCTCCGTGTCCTGTGCTAGATTCGAACCCACGCCAACAGGGGAGAAAATCTGCAGGCGTATGCCTCAGCACTTTCGGCCACCGCATGGGTTTATATTTCATTATGAAAAAAACAGAGACATCAAAAGATTACAAATGTGCAGATATGCCCCTGAGTTTTATGATAAATACAAAAAAATAGTTAATTCAGAAGTCGAAAATACACAAAAGATCCGCTAAATATAAAAAAATTGCATTAAAGATTTAATAATAGAAGTAAGTAATTGTAATATCTGTTATACAAAATATTACGTAAATTTAACTTTTGACCTTAAATTTTGAACATTTTGACCGCATAATAATAAGCAATTAGTTGTCAGCGAATACATTACTCCAGTTATTATCTCAATGAGAATTTACATGTGAGCAGGACCACAATCTTTTTACGGATTGAAGTGTAAGTTAAGAGATAACAAATTATTTGTCTGCCAATATTTAGCATAAATTTTTCAGCGCAAAGGCCTTATCACCTACGATATTTTAATATAATAATAATAATTCTCAAATTACCTTATCTATGCCAAAATATTAAACACGATGTTTAACAACTTTATATTTCCTGCATTGATTTATTAATATCCATCAGGCTTGTTTAATTTTTTATCAGTCGCAACTCGTTTCTTTCATTGATAGACACATTTTGAACTTGATATAGCAGAAATCTCCTTTTATAGATTGTGAAGAATTCTAGTCTAGGCAAAGTCAGGGGTAAATGGCATACATTGAAATATAACCTCAGTTAATTGCAAACGAGCGTCGTGAACGGTTTAATAAATATGAATTTTGTGGCAGACTCTTCCATTAAGCATCCGAATTAATACATTTGTGTTTTTGTAAAACCGGGTGACAACAACAACAAATTTAAAATTCTTTACAGTTTCAAAATTAGAAGTGAATTTAGTTTGCTTTTTGTAAACGGTGTAATAAATGGTAATTTATAATTTTTATGATAAATAAATAGATAAAAAAATTTTAGTTTTTGTCTGCGGTCAGCTTGAAATGCTAAAAAGCTTTAAGATGACGGAGAATAAACTGAACGATTTGCAAAGTGAAAGAAAAGCTAATGTCATATCACTTGCTTTTAGAATATGTATAGTATTGTTCTTGCGATTGAACAAATTTTTACATATTTTTGTAAGTATTAAGTCATTCTTTCTTTTTTAGACTCCTGCAAAAAGGAAAATCGCAAATAATTCAAATTTTTGTTTTGTAAAACTTTCAACGTTTATTATTTGAGAAGTGAATATGATCTTAATTTTTCTTGGCAAAAAATTGTTCAGGAAAAAATCTACATTTTGTACAAATATTTCGTTACTTGTCTGTAGATAAAAATCATATAGTTTTTATTTGTTTATATTTCAAATTAAACAATAAATCTTTAAGCACGTGCATTTCGGCTTGATTAGGCCATCATCAGAAGTTCACTGAGGTCACAATTAATTACGTAAATAAACGTGCTAACATATAAAAAGTAAAAAGATTCAAAATGTTTTACTAAAGACGGACCGTCACATTATATTGGGGAAATAAGCATACCTTAAGTTACCCTTGTCCTTGTTCAGCTATTTGAAAAACGGCTTGCATTGAATAAAAACTCATTTTAATTGATAATAAGGGAATAACATTAATGCAGCGAAATTTGTTATGTTCTTGTATCGCATATTAAGACAAAAATGGGAAACAAAGCCTGTAGTCTGTAGACAGCATCGGGTTCCGACTTGAACGTTCGGGTAAATCTGAAACAAAAGCCTGTATTGTGTGGCCGACCTTAGACAATGATTTAGACGGCCAACAGGTGAGATGACATTAATTTAGTACTTTTCAGGATGAGTTGTTAGAAACAGATCTCAAAGATTAGATTGTGACCCAAAGCATTAGGAATGCGAGTAGGACAACTCACTAACTGCTGCGAATTAAATGATTCGCAAAATAGTTCGACATGCCTCCCTGCCGGGCTTGTGGTACAAGAATACCTGAGCCATTGTGTATTGTGAAAATTGAAATCGTCCGCAAGGACGTCCTCGCTGGCGATTTCAGAAGAGGCAGGTGTTATTAACAATTAATCAATTATATAGACGGAAAATACATCTGACATAATTGGGCTGCGTATGCCTGTGGAGTTTAAATCTAATCCAAATGTAAGAAAACTCAGGATTTAAAACAGTAAATGCACTTCGTATCGAATATAAAGCGCGATCCTCCTTTGCGGGGAAATAGCAGGCACCAAATAATAACCAGGCACAATAAACTGATTTGCATCAGTATGTTACCTTAGTTTCATTTAATGCGAAAACGGCCAGCTTTGTTTGAGTAAGATAACAGTAGACAGAGAAAAAATGCCCTTTCAAGCCACAAACGTTGCAAAAATCTAAAAGGAATATTCTTGCATCGCCATGACAAGAACACAGCTAAAATCACAATAAAAGTTTCAACAAAAGTTGTACACTTGTCAGACTTATCTGCTCCCAAACACTGTTGTATTTTACAGCAGAACTCTTTTGGTACAGGAATCACCTTCAGGAGGCAAACGAGACCAAACTTCTTAAAAAATTGTGCATTGCAATCAGTAACGGAATACTCTGTAAAGGTATTTCGTATGTTTCGAGCTGCTTGCGTTACTTTACGACCAAGTGTTGTAAAACACTTTGAATTTTTATTTTAGACGATACCATCTTCCTGAGTGATAAGATGTTGTGTTATGTATTTCTTTTTTTACGGTGCAGCCAAAGCTCAGGGGATACCCTATGATGCCTTGGCGAAAAGGGAAGTAAGGATGGGGGAAAAGGGATTAGGAGATCGAGTGAAAAATATATAATAATAATGTTATAAACACATCGTGTCATAGTGCATATGTCCCGCTCTTTCCAAAAGGAAGTTTGATCTTTTTTAAGTTTTCATAAACCATCAACTTTTGGAACAGCAGGGAGGTTGATCTATCTTTCACATGTCATTCGTCTAAGGCATTTTAAATAAAACTGTGAAACCAAAAAGTATTCTTCTCAATTTTTTTATATATATTGATTGTAAAAATAACTGGTTCATTAATAATTAACACCACATGAAAATTTTATTTTATTTAGCTTTCGATATTTTACATTTGAAGCAAAATTTTATATTTAAAGTGAAATTCACTTAAATTACAGGCTTCTATTGAAGTAAGAGAAGCTGGAAAACGAGCAGTAACTCAACTACAGCACACAAATCCAAATTTTCTGAAGTCTCTGGACCTTGATACGGATGAAGCGTTTTATAATTCTAATAGCTTAAGTAAAACTGCTTCGACTTCGAATATTTCACCAATTAGCCAGCTTGGTAAAAGGAAAATTCCATCCAATATGGTGGACACGAAACCTATTACTATTCTTCACTTTAATGATGTTTACAATATTGATGCAAATTCTGCTGTAGAGCCTGTTGGAGGTGCAGCTCGCTTTTGTACCGCTATAAAGTCATTTCGACATTTGGACCCTTTGGTCCTCTTCAGTGGAGATGCATTCTCGCCAAGTATGCGTAAGTCGTGTTAAAATAATTTAAATAAATTCCTATAGCTTACGAGTTTTTTTTTTCCTCTTTAGTGAGCACGTACACAAATGGCGAACAAATGGTTCCAGTATTAAACGCTGTCGGAACACACTGTTCTGTTTTTGGAAATCATGACTTTGGTAAATTTAGTATGATCGGTTTTAATTAATCGAAATAATCTTATTATAATTTTAGATCACGGCCTAGACGTTCTAACAGATTTAATTAAGAAGACAAACTTTCCATGGTTAATGTCCAATGTAGTGGATAACGAAACAGGTCGACCACTCGGAGGAGGAAAGATAACTCACTTTTTGTACCATAATCAAACCACAATAGGCCTAATAGGCTTAGTTGAGATGGAATGGTTGGAAACATTGCCTACAATTGATCCCAAAGAAGTTACATACATCGACTATGTAGAGGCGGGGAATAAATTGGCTGAAGAACTTCGTAATGAAGGCTGTGAAATTATCATAGCACTAACGCACATGCGAACACCAAATGATATTAATTTAGCTCAAAACTGCTCAAATATTGATCTCATCCTTGGGGGACATGATCACGTTTATGAGATAAACGAGGTTCATTTAATATTTTGTAACATTTGTGTCCCTCTTATACATTTTTGCTGTTTAATTACAGGTCAACGGAATAAGTATTGTTAAATCGGGTACTGATTTTCGGCAATTTTCCAAAATAACTCTTGA
Organism: Dasypogon diadema; assembly: GCA_006980735.1. Taxonomy (NCBI): domain Eukaryota; kingdom Metazoa; phylum Arthropoda; class Insecta; order Diptera; family Asilidae; genus Dasypogon; species Dasypogon diadema. Next base: position 62,093 of record QYTT01095169.1, read on the forward strand.
TAAACATCGGAACGAGAAGGGCAAAATTAAAGTGGAAATAGAAGCAGTAGATGTTAAAAGCTCTTTCGCAGAAGACGAGGATTTAAAAGCCGAGCTCTTAAAGTATTCTGGTGAGTAATAAAATTAAGAATTTTAATTTTTCGAGTGAAATGATAATTGCAATCACATTTTAAACATGTAATTACTATATTAAAAGGATGCTACAATTTAACGTGAATGCTTTTTAGAAATGATTGAATCAAAAATGACTGAAGTGTTGGGAAATTTCTCAGTGGAGTTGGATGGAAGATTCTCGAAAATACGGACCTGTGAGACTAATTTAGGAGACTGGGTTTGTGACGTGGTATTGGCTGCAACAGGAGCAGATGTTGTAATAATAAATTCAGGCACATTTCGATCAGACCAAATACATCCGCCTGGACCTTTTACAATGAAAGAATTAGTAAATATTATCCCGATGAGAGATCCTTTAACAGTTTTAGAGGTTAGTGGAAAAGTTATCCATGAGGCCCTTGAAAATGCTGTGTCTGGTTTTCCAAAACTTGAAGGAAGATTTCCGCAGGTAAACACTGTAATTATCTTTTTTAATAGGCAATTATATTTTCTTTTATCATGTTTATAAAAGGTTTCCGGAGTATCGTTTGCATTTGATCCAACTAAACCACCCGGTGAAAGAGTTTATCCAGAACTAATTCAGGTGGCCGATGAATTTCTGAATTTGGATCAAATGTATAAAATCTGTATTAAAAGCTATATGTACGGTGGATGTGATGGCTATACAATGTTTAAAGACTGCAAAGTTATTGTAAGAGATAGATATATAAATATTTGTTTTGGAATAATTTATTATTAATTTCAGATGGATGATGACTCTTGTCCAGAAATAGGTTTAGCCATACAAAATCATTTTAAAGCAATAGATATGCGAATGGGTAAGGTAGGAAGGCACTCGAAGCATAGGCAATCTTTAGTAACACTTTCTAGGAGGCATAGCATGGTACAAATGTTGGATAATTTAGACTTAGATGGTCCTTCACCCATTCGAAAGTTATCATCGTCGCCAAATAATAAACCAATTGATTGGACTTCAGGCAGTGGGAAGGTTTGTATCAGAAATATTTAAGTCTGTTGTTAATTTTAGAAAATGCTTAACTGAAATTAGCTGGATTTCATTATATAGCAATTGACCTAACCATTTTCAAGAGTGGCAAGTTTCAGATTAGGAAGCTTTTGAATAACATGTTATATACAATTGCCATTTCTATGGTGGCAACAGATTTCCGCCTGCCCAAAAGGTTCAAGGCGTGCATATCAATGAGTTCTCACATGTGTCGTTAACGTGTTGGGTTTCTGCAATTTCTAGCACAGTTGAAAATTAACGCGGGGAGGGCGTAAAGGGGAATAGGAAGAGGTGTGCGGAAATATAATTGTTTTCGTGCGCCCCCTTCCTTTAGTTTTCATTTAATAACGTTACATGATATTCAATATAGCAAAATGCTAGACACTAATGCGCGCTTTACTTAGTTAACTCTTGAAAGCGTGACCTTGTTTCTTCAGGTATTAATTACGTGGTTTCTAGAGGCAATTTCATGCTTGGTTTCATTAATCGCTTATCCAAGGAGCTCTCTCTCCCTCTTTTTCTCAGGTTTCCTTAACAATAACAATAAATTGGGCTCATTTCGTCTGAAGAAATAGAAATAAACTCGGGGTGCGACTGGTCTATCCACACTGCTAACTTCCCATTTGTCCATTTTGTCTTGCTTTAGAAAGTTTAATTGTTATAAAAAAAATCGCCAATTCAAATTATTTGCAAACGTTAACAGTTGTTCGTTATGCAATTATGCGTCGAATGAAATTGAGTCGATATTATGCGATTCGGCCAGCTAATTAAGAATTTTTAACTTGGATAAATAGAACTATAAGATACAGGATCACCAGAATTACTAAAAACTAGGAAGAAAAGCTGAGAGCGCTGCAAAATAAACAAGGAGAAACCCTTCGGGAGTCAATACCCCAATAAAATCACTCGCTAAAACTAATACCACTCTCCGGTGGCCGAGACAGTTATTAAAACCACAGCTACAATGTATGGGTCATTTGAAATAGAAAAGAGATGTAGCAAAAGTTTATATAAAGGTCTAAACATTGATCTCGATTCGAAAATTGTTGTTCACATTGCAGTTTTATCATTATACCTATTTTGATGTAATTTCAATGATTTTTTACAATCTTAAAACAGCAACAAATCCATTAATCGGAAATATAATAATTGCAGATGTTGAGGAGGGCGTCCTTAGATGACTTGGAACAAGTTAGCTGTCAGTTAGCACCAAAAATTCAACATCGTATTATAGAAATAAAAAACGAAGAGGTATTTAATGTGCATTTTAAACATCACCGGATTTAAATCGATAAAAATTTTTTCCAAGCACTATCACCAACTTCTAATAAAACGAGATACGGTCATAAACAACTCAATAATAGCAGAAGCCGAAGACGAAGAAACTTAAAGGCCCTGTTTAAGCAATTTACTCAAAACCTCCTTACAGACTCTAACTGTAGGTGAACACTTTCATTGAGCAATAGAAAGGATGTAATTTCCTAACTAAACAAGGAAGAAGAAGTGCACTGCAATCGTTTCCATAATTATAAATATTTATCCCGAGCTCAACAACTGTTTGCTTTACAATTCTATTGCTCGCTACTAATACATTTTCATATTCCTTGTACTGTAAATAACATTTAAAGGAACAAATATTTTTAAGAGGAGAAATACTCCTTAAAATTTTAATGTGGCTTTGAAACCAAGCTTTAAACTTAGCAACGAAACTAAGGTAGCTTTAGTTCTAAGATGTATTTATTTTCGATGCAAAGGCATTTTTATGTTCTCTTTAAATAGATTTATTTTGCTGTTAGCTATTTACATGTTTAATCTTGTATTATTTTTTCATGTTGTTCACTGGAAATACTCACAAAGTAATACTTTCACGTGCCTCTCTAAAATATGTTAAATCTCTACGAAACGACTTGTGTAGCCCCCGGGGTTACTCATGTGCTTGTTCGATTATTTTTACCTGTTTAAGTTGTTCACTTTTTGTTATTTTTGAAATATATTTTTTAGAAAAGAAAAGTACGTTCAATTATTTGGTATTACACTTAAGTGGTCTGGAAAAATCTACGAAAAATTTGTTTTTTTTTTGTTGTGGGACGCAACAGAATCAGTCACAGGAAGGTTAAGTAGAAATGTAGAGGAATAAATAGAAAAGAGCACTTGGTGGAATTCACATTTCACAATAAGAGAGAAATAAATTGTCTAAATTGTCCTGTATACCTAAGCTGCTGGAATCTATAGTTCATTCCCAGTTATCTCCACATTGCAATAGAATTCTCTCAGCTGCTCAGCATGGTTTTGTATCGGGTAGGTCTACTACCACTAATTTACTTGAATTTT
>QYTT01095170.1:0-10824 GCA_006980735.1 Dasypogon diadema
GCGAATGCCTGAAGGAACCCTTACTTCTGAGAAGCAACGACAACTTTTGTTTATGATCCACGTAGGCAAGAACTAAGAAAACAGCTGAGAAAACCGATGCAGTGAGCGATCAAAACTGGATCCCCATGGAGAAAAATTTCTTTAGTCTAAACTGGGTGAAAGTCCCTATAATTCAATCTAGAGAAAGGAGAAAATGAAAAAAAGGAAAAAGTGTTAAAGAAACTGCACCATCTCCTTTTGCGTGTAATATTAACTACGACCGATTCATTTTCGCTTGCGAAAAGTCTTCAAAATTTAGGCGAACTTTAGCATATCTATAGCCACCGGACCAGATGGTATTCAAAACGTATTTTTCCATCATTATGGACACTTCCATGTACAGCCTACTCCTAAAAGGGGATAGCTTTGATTCTAACAAAGGTTTTTGAGACTCTTTTCAACAAAAAACTTATAATATAGGTACATCGACGGATTCCACTCATGATCGTCAATATGGATTTCTATCAAGACTTTAAACTGGAGATTTGATGACGTTCCTTACAGAACGTTGGCATCACTGTCTCCATAACTTCGGCAAGTCAGGGGTGGTTGAGTTGGACACCTCGAAGACCTTTGATAAAGTCTGGCGCTTTTTCCTATAAGCCAAACTACCGGCATTTATCCTTTTCTCTGTACTTGGATTGGAAGCCTCCATTATGACCGTCCCATCTTCGTTACTTTAAACGGTATCATTTCTTACGCTTACAACATGAATGCACGCATACCATAGGGCTCTGTATTGTCTCCCACTCTATTTTTGCTCTTGATATCTTATCTCCTAAGGATATAATTCGCATATTTGAGCAGGTGCAAGTGCAGTCAAATACAAAGCCAAAAAAGTGTCGAGAATCTAATTTGAGCAGAAGTAAACAAACGTGGAACAGACTACCAGCTTCTGTTTCCCCGTTGACTGTAGGCCGTAGTTGTTTAAGTTGAATGTATACAGACATTTCGACTAGATCTCCTAATCCATTTCCTCTCTATCCCAATCTTGCTTTTCGCCTAAGCTATGTACAATATCATAGGGCATCTTTTGAGCTTTGACTATAACGTAAAAAAATTAAGAAGCGGTTCCTCATCGACTTGACAATTGTTAAAATTTCTCCTAATTTCTAGAAAATGTTTACCAAGCACCAAAAAATTATCACGGCCTGACATGAGTATATGGCAATGTGAATCGATAGCACCGAATTGATCAATCTGCTTTAGTTTTTAAAACAATGTAGTTTCCCTACTTACCATTATTTTTTTGCCTTTAAATTCAAGCATAATGCAAGATCTTCCAACCTCTTGGCCAGCCCCACTGCAACAAAATGAGCATTATTTATTTGCCATAATTTACTACAAATTGACTTACAGTGGCCTTATTGATAGCAAATCACTTTCTTCAGCTGGTATTGAATTATCCGGCTTTCTTTTGGTTCCCATTTTCAATTAAAATTCTGTAAAACCCAAATGCGGCCCGATATTTGTTGATTTTAGTGATTGTCAAAATGAAATGTCAATTCTTAATGCAGCGGCCTTGCAGAGGCAGCCGTAACGAGGCACAATTTCAGGGTTGGTAATAAAAAACCTTTGTTCCCAAATCAGTTCATCAGATTAACTTGCTCACCAGCTATCGCAAAAACAAATTTTTACTTACCAAAAATAAATTTTCGCATGGAAAAGTAATTTCGTCAGAATTGAGAACAATTTTTGTGCAATATGAAGATTGTTATGTAAATTTAAATATGGTAAGACTTGTGAATAAAGGGTACTGCGAACATGTCCGTAGAATGACATTGACGTTTTGTTTTGACATAAAAAAAATCCCCAAGTGAGTCAGAAAACTAAAGGCAGGCGATTCTTTCACAGTAATTTCACTTTAAAATGCCTTAAATCCGCTAAATTTAACGCAATGGACAAAATTCATGCAGATTCTGATAGTTCAGAGGAGTTTTTTGATGCTGAGGACATTACCCCGGACAAAATAACTAAGTAATTTTATTTTTAAAGTGCATGTCGTGAAACACTATCTGAAGATAACAAATAGGATTTTTAGGGAGTTTTTTTCTTAATAATTTTGTGTTTAATAGCTCTTGCATATTTCTTCAAAAAGTGTGTCAGATATTTATCAAAAGTTAAATAAAATTAATTTGTATTGTGGGAAAAACGTCACGTCTGGAGAAGCCCGAAAACCATGACAAAAGTATAAAACATCATTCATATTGTTTTAATATACATTACGTTTATTCTCCACTCCTAACACAGTACAGCGATAATACATTTATGTCGATTTCTAATAGGAATGTAAAAGCCAACATATGAATTGTAAGGCGCCGGCTAAGCGTGCCTAAAAAAACTGACATCTAAAAGAAATTTGTTTTAAACCTCATAATATTTTATAAACCCTGTAGATTTAGACTAGATCAATCTTTATTCCATTGCATTTGCATGTACATGAATTTTGATACTCTTCAAGTTAGGAAATTTAAACTAGAGTAAGTGCACTAATTCACGTCCGCTACCCAGTTTGAGTCCAATCCAATTTACTTTACGCTATAAAAGGACGTATTTTCCATAAAATGCAGGAATTTCTACATTCCCATGTATGTACTGTGAGTAGAAAAAGTGTTCGTACAGCAACTACGAGTGAAAATGAAAGGCAATACTTTTTGTGAAGAAATAGTTTTCCTGGTTTTAGTTATGTAGTTTAGTAAATGTTTCGTCCAGTCATCTTTTACATATATGAAATTTTATATGGTTTTCAGCATACGCAAATGGTGAAATAATAAAAACATTTGTTACCTCGTTGTTAATTCAAAAATCTTGTTGGCTATATCTGACGATGTGGGGTCAAATTAAAGGGAACTTTGTCAACTTTAAAAATATCTAATAACAATATTGCTTTTATCGGTTTTGTGAATGTTATCAATACACCTGCAGCTTGCATAAAAAATAAATTAGATTTATGGTTGAAGTAGAAGATGTAGGAGTCTTCGTTGAATTATAAGGCGTTTTCCAGTACTGTAAGAAATTATAATGTGTTTTCAGGAAAGCAAACAATAATAATTGCATTTGATGCACATTTATTGGAATTGCAATAGGAAATTCTAACATCAAATGCCACACTTAAGGATGAGTTTTGCATTATTATTGATACCGTAATTATGTTACATTTTTCAGTAATTTAAAAGAATAATAAATAAATCTAATGCTATGTATCAATATATGAAAATATCTGTTGCATAATCTTTTTTTATAGAACAACAATATATCGTAGATATCATCATTATATTTGAAATTAATACATTGTTTTCAGTTTACATCTATACTTACATTTCAGAAAAGATTCTAAATCAAGTGCAGAACACGAATTCATTTTTCCCGAACCTCAAATAAAAATTCAAACAGCTGAAGACGATGAAGGAACTCCTCTTGCTTGTGAAACTCCATCTACTATCAGTCCTAGCACCAGTATATCAGCCCGTCATTCTAAACAAGATGAACATATTTTTGCAGAACCTAAGTCACTAGGAAAGGTACGTATTACAATAATATTTATTATTGAAGTGAAACTTCTATAGCGAAGGTAGCGAGCGAGCCCGAAAATTTTTGATACGAAATTCAAAAGTAACGCAAACACTAACTTCGGCCCATTAACAACGTTAAGCAGCACATGGTGTGGTTAATATTAAGATGCGACTATGTGGGTGAATTCACACCATACACTAGCGGCTCGACGGGCTATTTTATCATTTAAATAAAGAAATCCAGTGCATTATTGATAAGCCATGAAGATGACCAATGGGAGGTGTCAATAAAAAGTTAGAAAGAAGAGGTTTTGACATTATTAAGAAAAAACGATCTGTCTCTGTCCAGGACTTTCGTAAAATAGTTTTGATCCAACGTTTGTAACGCATAGAACCAATAATGCTAGAGCAGAATGAATTATATACATATGCTCAGAATGTAAAAGCAAATCGATTTAAGCATGTCCGTCTGTCCGTTCGTTCGTCCGTCCGTCCGTCCGTCCGTCCGTCTGTATACACGATAACTCGAGAACGAATCGAGCTAGAAGGCTGAAATTTGGTACATATTATTTTTAGAAAATTTGTAGATTTAAGTTCGAAAATGGGGCGAATCCCCCCACTCCTTCAATAGGCCGCCATATTGAATTTTTGGATTATTTGGCAAAATTCAAATAGGGAACAACGTATAGCTCTCAAATTTAGTAAGGAGCAGTTTTATGAGGCGCTTAACCAATAAAATGAAAATCGCTCATATTGCCCCATTGGTCGGGCCGCCATATTGAACTTTTGGATTATTGGACATAATTCGAAGAGGAAGCAACCTACCACTTTAAAAGCTTGTACAGATGAGTTTTATGAGATTCTAAGTCGGAAAAACAAAAATAAGCCATGTCTCCCACTCCTTGGTCGGGCTGCCATATTGAATTTCCAGATTATTGGATATAATTCGAAAAGGAAGCCACCTACCACTATAAAATTTTGTACAGTAGAGTTTTATGAGATGTATTATATTTACATCATATAGGGTATCAAATAATCAGCCTAAAGCTGATTATGTTTTTATATTTTGTTTTAATTGCGAAACATATATGCAAAATCCATTATGTATTTCTACAAGTTATTTACAGTATAAAATTGTTGCCACTAACCGCATTTAAAGATATAAAAATCGTTCACGGATTTTTCTACGAAAGTTGTACATTTTTTTACATTTTTTAACAACTCTTCACCAATTTTCAGGTGGAACAAAAAGCTTTGGAAGAAGCTTTAATAGTGAGTTTAATGGCACGCTTTTATTAGTAGATTGTTATATATTTAATACAAATTACTTATTTGCACAATGTGTGTTAATATCTCGTGTTAAATGAACGTTTTGAAGTCTGTAACATCTAAAATTTTTAGCACTTAATTTTTAAAGATTTCGTAGTAACTTTTTACGAGTAACAGTTGCCAACCATAAAGATTTCGTTTAAAAAACGCAAATGAAGATTTTTGTACTACTCACAAATACAACAACACAAAAGTTATAGTTACATTGTAGAAAAAATCATATTTCGAATTTTGCATACCTGTCATATGAATTATATAGTTTTTCAGTCTCACATATGTGACTTACAAAAGTTAATTGCATGATATCAGTCTGTGATTCAATATTAAAATTCATATGATTTTCATTTATTATTCAGTACGGAAGGCAACGTTTCCGTGAGCTGCGACAATACATGCAGAATGATGAGGATGAAAATCCTGGTAATACACTAACACCGGACTCACAAGTACAGTATTTCTCAAACTCCAAAAAGAAATAAGAATATGAAATTATTTCCAACTTCTTTATAGAACAGCTCAGTTGAAGGAGTATTTCCCAATCGACCATCACATCCTTTTCGAATTATAGAAAATGATGCCATAAGCCTTCAGAGCATGACGTCTCTTGGTCGTGTTGGCCGAATTTTAGGAGGAAGTATTGATCCATCTGGTATAATTAATTCTTCATAGAAAGTGGTTCAAATGAAATATATCTATTTCTAGCAATCAGCATAGATAGAGAATCCGTGCAAAGTTCTATATCATCAGGAACGCAGCAAACACATTCACATCTTTCAGCAAATATCAGTGCAGCTACTTCACAATCTACAACACCAGAAGCACAGATCTCAACAAAAAGTGATAATGTAATGAAAAGAGATGATAACATTTTGCAAAAACCAAGTCCTGAAAACAAAGTCATCCTGCAAGAGCCAGATGTAATTGCCAGCACAAAGTTAGCTCATTCGAAAACAACCGACAGTATAACGTCCAGCGGCCCTATTGCACCTCCTAGAAGAAAAAAGAAGACTAGAAAAATTTCAACCAGTTCATCTGAACAATTTAGTATGAATGAGGGGATGAAGTTACCGCCTGCTGATAACGAAGATGCACAATCTGTCAAAAGCACCAAAGATGTCCAAAAATTTCGTGATGATTTTGTAAAGGAATTAGAAAATACATGGAATGAAGTAGCTCTACCATCTTCATATAAAAGACCCACAATTGGCGGGTCAATGGGAAGAATTTCACATTCCTTAAACAATTCTTCGATTTCAGTATATTCAAAACCAAGTCCATCCAATAGCGCAAAAAGTAATTCTGCTCCAGGACGAGTAAGGTATTTAGTATTACTATTATTGTAAGATAAACTCGAATCAAATTTATTTTTTCTAAGTGCTAAGATTCCAATCCAAGTTCTCGTTTTTATCTTCATTTTGCTGAAACAGTTAGCCACGTTATATGAGGCTTGATTAGTTTGTATAACACTTTATTAAGACAACGATTGAATTTATTTCATGAAAATTGTGAATAGCTTTAGTAAACAAACTAAATGGAACAAGCCGACTTGGTGGTTAATTTGTTTGCTGACGTCATTAACTATTAAAACAAAATCAAGACCAAGAAGAATACTTGGACTGGAATAGACCCTAAGTTTTACCTAGCACCCTCGCCACATGTATGGTATATAAAAGAAATAAGGCAAAATCCTACTTCTTTACTACTTCTTCTAGGCATCCTCTAAAGCTTCAGCGTCCCAAAAAGAAATGAGTCCTTTTTATGATTTTTTATAGTGAAATCTGAATTTTCTTGTTTACGCTCTAATTATATGAAGGAGTGAGAAATAAAAGGTACAAATGCGTATTTTTCTCAAAATGAGTTAAATACACCATCGGATAGTTTAATGTCCAAATTATATACTGTCGACTATCGTCAAGATTAATTTACTTTTAAATGGTATTTGAACCAGAGGTCTGTATAATCCCACTTGAGAGGCATTTCAATATATTCACGAACTTTCAACTAGTAACTATGTAGTTGCGATTACTTGAGCGAGTGTAACTAATTGCAATTATAGTTCACAGCAAATACCAATACTGCATTTGAGGTAAAAAACCTAACTAGTATTCTAGTATGTAATACACTTATGTAGTTAAAGTAACTTCTTTTCCTTTTAGGTAGTCAACTAGTAGTTAAGTAGTCATGCAATAGTTAATTATGTAACTGGTAATTATCTAGTTGAGTAATATTTAACTAGTGAACTCATTATTAAATAGTTCAAAAATTCAGTTGAAAGGTGAAAGGGCTGATATATCGGGAACTAGACGGAATGTGTTTGCTCTTGCTACATCTATGTTGTTATACTATTTTTGAGCCAGACTTACTGGTTAGTACTATAGTGTTACAAAAAAACGCTTGTTTTCAAGATAAAGTCAAACGCCATCACAACGAGACCGAAAATTGTGCTTAGTCCGTATTTTGTGCATGTCCATATCAGCATTATACCAAAACATCCCACTGGTAAATATTACATATGTGTTCTATGATGATAATGCAAATCAGGTATCTTATCAGGCTCCTGAGGTATCAGCCTTTATATCTTTCAATTGCGTTTACCCCCTCCCCCTGCTGCCCTGCAACATCTATACTTTATTGTATTATCTATCATATCGTCGGTATACTGAAAAAATCCATTAAGTCCACTTTTATAAGAATCGAGGACCACAATTTCAAAATTTTTATTTAGAAAAAATCTGCTTAGAAACAAAACCACTTTTATTTATTCAAATTATAAAGCGATATCAGTAATGTCGTCAAATTTCCCATCATTTTTAATTGAAATATTATAGCTTTCTTACATATTCCTATGAATTGCAAAAACTTTGGGGTGGTTTTACTTCAAATTTCAGTTTTTGCACTTTGACCGTTTTACTTCTAACTCCTTCATATCAAATGTTGTAATTTTAATATGATTTTTATATTTTTTAATATAATTTTACAGATCAAAAAGAAAAATGTAAATTACCATATATGATTTTTTACAGTTCAATTGATCCAAATCAAGGTTTAAATATATACAAGGCTACACAGGGACGATATGTTGTAAAACCGAGAGACGAGATATCAAATAAAGCTGAAGGTCCATCTAAAGAGGAAATAGATCGCATTGGGAAGATATTCATAGATGACACTCCTCGCCCAAAATTGGCTGGAACAGGTTCAAATAGTTTAGGAAGTGGCACTAGGCAAGTGAAATTTATGTGAATACAGAATACTAACAACATTCCTAACAGAATCAAAAATTTTCGGTCCTTGACAAAAAAAAAGAATGATTTTTAGCTCCAAAAAAATGAATATCACTGTTTGATACACAAAGGGCTAAAATACACTACATGAGTATTTACGATTTCGTTATATTTGTTGTGTCATTCTAAATACATAGTTTAAAGTTGCTATATCTGGGAAGACGTCTGTGACAAAATTTAATTGTTAGAATTATAGAAAGGCAAATAAAACGTGTCATGAATAGCGCCTATATTTTCGACTATTGTCAAGTAAGATGCTCTATGCTTGTTGATATTCTTCAGTTTCTTACTTATTCTTATTCTTAATACTTTTTACATTAATGCATTTCATTTATGAAATATTCACTGCGGTCATAACACAACTACGGCAACTACGAATATCAATGCAATTTATCGAAATTGTTTAGATGTTCGCAAGTGCCAAGATGGTTCCACAGATTTTGTAGCGGCAATTTTGACTTTGAAGATGCCCCAAGAAGTGGTCGTTGAATTTGTTGAAATTGATGAAAATACTGCGAGCTATTGTGGAAGAAGATCTTCAGCGAACAATTTAGGAGACTGCAAAAAGAATGAACATTTACTGATCAACAATTCAACATCACTTGTTGATAAGGGACTCATTTGTTTTTTGATAAATGTTGTAACTCGATTTACTGACTATAACGTGGATTCCGAACCACTTACAACACTTAATAGCTTCTGATGTTTAGTCTATTATCAGCAAAAAAAACTTCCATCTATAGGGTCCAATTGCTCCCTCTACGTGTGGTTGCATTATTCAAGAGCCGCTTAATTTCCGTACTTACGAAGCCTGTAAAATATTTACGAATCAGCAAATTTCTAAAAAAGGATAGCCACAAGATTCTTCTAACTACACGTCAATTGAAATCATTTTGAATTTCTGGCTAAGTTTTTGAGAACCTTATCAACGCACAACTAATGAAATACCTCGAAATATTCCACCTAATTTTAGGGCCGCTAGAATGGCTTTTCATCAGCCATTATCATCACTGTCTCTATAGCTTTGGAGAGTCTGACATTCTGCCATTTTATCCAAACTCCCAGCATTTTGTCTTTATTCTTCTCTTTGTACATACTTGGATTGGAAGGTTCATTTCTAACCACTCCATCATCCATCCGCGTTAGCTTGGACGGTGCTATATCCAACGCTTATAATATCAATGCCAGCGTACCGCAGAATTCTGTATTATCTGCCATTCTCTTTTTACCCTTCAATAATGATTTTTTATCTCTAACTAATCCAATACTTGCTGACTCTCCTGGTACTGATAATAATCGGGTACGTACGATTGGAACGCTTAACAACGACGTTACTAACATTCTCGCCTGAGACTGAGCGAGTCACATCGAGTTTAATGCATCCAAAACTTAAAACTGTTTGATTTCTCTCAAAAGAAAAAACCACAGACTATCACCTCCACGACTTCTTTTCAATAAGGTGAGCACTTCAAACTCTCCTAACTGAACCCCTAAGATGTATTCAATAATCTTAGTTAAACGGATCATATCTTTCCTATTGCAAAGATTGCGATGAAGTACTTGAGCTTCCTGCATCGATGCAAGAACTATTTTACTTTATTCTCATAATAATGGCAGCAGGATGCACTGCATTGTCCTTGTTGGACAAAGCCCGAAAGAGGCTTTCAAGCTCATTGGTGACGAGGCCATTACTTCTAAAATCGATTCTTTGGAGCACTGACGCAATGGTACTTTTTTTAACAGTTTAACACTTTTTTATCGCTGCTTAAATGGACATTGTTTCTGATTCTATTCCTTGCAGATCAAACCCCACGCGTGATACTCGCGCATCGGGTCATTTTCACCCTTTCGTCCTCGAGACAAGATCCAGTAGAACAGTGAAATTTCGAAAATCTTTTTTGAGCAGAACTATACGAATATGGAACAGACTATCATCTTCTGTTTCCCTGTCGATTGTAAGCCGCAGCGTGCACCAGCCTCTTGGCTCGGATTCCTAATCTCTTTCCCTCATGCCATAGCTTCATGGCACATATGATGTGCATAGCATCATAGGATGAGCTTTAATTGCACTGTAAGAAAAAGTCAAATTTGTACAATCGCGCAATTACAGTTAAACCTGTAAAGTTAACCACTCATCTATGTTGACCGATGTTCTATAACATTGAAGATGGATCTAGCACCGCCAGAGGGCAATTTTAGCGGTTTTACGGCATATGCAATTTTGTTATTGCGTCACTGGCATTATACCTAGCTTCGTTCCGCTTTCCTATACTATGTACTTTACACATTCTACTGTATTTTTTTATACTTTTTTAATTTTCCTGAAACTTTTTAAGGGGCTCCTTTAGAAAACCTGGAAGAAGTTGCAGGTTCTATGATACATCAATCTACGGTTGTCCATTCTCTGGATATTTCTAGTAGACATTATCAGTTGTGCTTTAGCGAACTAAAATTACTCGCAATAGTTACTCAATTACATTTTTTCTAATTTCTGTATAACGGAACTCTTCTATAGCGAGTGAAATTTACTAGTAAAAGCGATTTCGTTACAAGACAGTTCCACTGTATTACTACATTTCATGACATGAATAAACAGAAAACAGTACTCGATCGAACTTGAATGCAAAAATCAAAATCGAAGAAATCAAATAATAAAATAC
>QYTT01095170.1:10844-27150 GCA_006980735.1 Dasypogon diadema
TGCTCTTCCGATCTTCATCTATGTTGACCGATGTTCTATAACATTGAAGATGGATCTAGCACCGCCAGAGGGCAATTTTAGCGGTTTTACGGCATATGCAATTTTGTTATTGCGTCACTGGCATTATACCTAGCTTCGTTCCGCTTTCCTATACTATGTACTTTACACATTCTACTGTATTTTTTTATACTTTTTTAATTTTCCTGAAACTTTTTAAGGGGCTCCTTTAGAACTAATGGAAGAAGTTGCAAGTTCTATGATACATCAATCTACGGTTGTCCATTCTCTGGATATTTCTAGTAGACATTATTGTTTGTATAGATGTATCATTTTTGTTTACTAAATTGGGCATCCCTTTTTATGAAGAGTTATAATTTTGAGGAAGAAGTGGAAAGGATACAGTTGTGCTTTAGCGAACTAAAATTAGTGGAAATAGTTACTCAATTACATTTTTCTAATTTCTGTATAACGGAACTCTTCTATAGCGAGTGAAATTTACTAGTAAAAGCGATTTCGTTACAAGACAGTTCCACTGTATTACTACATTTCATGACATGAATAAACAGAAAACAGTACTCGATCGAACTTGAATGCAAAAATCAAAATCGAAGAAATCAAATAATAAAATACGTTTTCTCTTGTTTAAGTTCCACTAAAAGAAAAACATTTTGAAATTGTAACAAATTAGAAAGCGGGTGTGGTCTGAACTGATTCTCTTCATGGTATTTTCTCAATGTCATCTTTTCTAAAAATATTTAATGTTGTTCTTCAGATGAAATATTTTTTTCGATCTTAAAAGCAGGGAATTGTCTACTACATAAGCCACATAGATCAATTTTCATTTAAAATAATTTAAAATTTTGGAATTCGTTGAAATGCTTAAACTTAATTTATTCAGATTTCTTAGAACTTTACAGAAGAGAACTCAGATCTTTCTATTTTTATAGATATACTTCCCTGATTCAAAGAACAAGCAGTTCAAAAGAAAGACGGAAATCTGCAGGTGATGAAGATGTTCTAAAACAAATGAATATTTATGTTAGAACACGAACTGATTCTGGGAAAGAATTGACGGATATGGAGATTCTTGAACAGGTTCCGGTGAAAAATTTGGATACAGGCGAAAACATGCCATTGTCGGCTGTTAAACCACCACCTCCTCCTGACGGATGGAATCCGTTGTCTTTGCATATTCATAAATTAACCAGCCATTTGGAAGTTAGCCAAAAAGAATCAGACGAAGAGAGTGTTATTGGAATACCAGCTAGCTCAGAAGCACCACCCGATGAAGAAGAGTGTGAAACAGAAGAGGGCAATCGCCTTAAAAAGAAAACGGCAAAGATTAAGAGATTTTTCGGATCGACAGTTCGTAAAACAGTCGATAAAGCTAAATCGATTGCTTCTGAAGTGTCGCATGCTCGCCATAAAGAAGATGTGGCTGATATCGTTGACGTTGTAAATCCGGAACAAAACATTAAGATTAAAGCATCTAGCACTAATAAGGGGCCGTATGAATTCACTAAATTGCAACATGTTCAGGTATTTTTTTGTATACATATAAAATATAAATACGAAGATTATTATGAAATGTGCTTGCACAGGATCTATCCGGGGAACACACAGGTGCTGTCTGGTGCATGAAATTTAGTTCTTGTGGAAGGCTGCTCGCCACTGCTGGTCAGGATCGAGTATTAAGGATATGGGTTCTGAAGGACGCTTATCCATTCTTCCAAGTTTAATATTTATATTTGAATATAGGTGGATTCTTTAAATGATTTCTTTTCGCAGGATATGCGCACAAAGTACAATGCAGATCAGAAATCATCTCCAACACCTTCGCAAGAATCACTGGTATCACAGCATTCCGCTGAAGAGGCAATGGCGATGGCTACTGCTGCTGAAAGAAGCACTGGACCCTTTATGCCGAAAGCTTTTTGTTCCTATACCGGCCACACTTCTGATCTGTTAGATGTCTCTTGGTCAAAAAATTATTTCATTTTGTCCAGCTCAATGGATAAAACTGTGCGCCTGTGGCACATTTCTAGAAAAGAATGCCTTTGCTGTTTCCAGCATATAGATTTCGTGACAGCAATAGCATTTCATCCACGTGACGACAGGTATTTCCTAAGCGGAAGCTTAGACGGGAAATTACGTTTATGGAACATTCCTGATAAGAAAGTTGCCTTATGGAATGAAGTTGATGGCCAAACTAAGTTGATTACAGCAGCCAATTTTTGTCAAAATGGGCAATTTGCTGTCGTTGGGTCGTATGATGGACGGTGCATTTTTTATAATACCGACCAATTGAAGTACCACACTCAAATTCATGTCCGATCTACTCGCGGTAAAAATAAAATTGGAAGAAAAATTAGCGGAATTGAACCTATGCCGGGTGAAGATAAAATATTAGTCACTTCGAATGATAGCCGCGTCCGGTTGTATGATCTGCGAGATTTAAATTTAAGTTGCAAATATAAAGGCTATCTTAATGTATCATCACAAATAAAAGCCTCTTTCAGTCATGATGGGAAATATATTATCGCTGGTTCGGAAAATCAATGCATCTATATTTGGAAAACTAATCATGATTACTCTAAATTAAGTTCAGTAAGTATTCTTATTTGAGCAATAAATTAAAAACTGCATTTAGCTTCTACAACTACCGCCACGATATTTAAATATGGTAAATTATAAGATTACTTATACTTTTATAGGTCCGACGTGATAGAAGCGATTTTTGGGAAGGAATTAAAGCACATAATGCAACAGTTACTTGTGCCATTTTCGCGCCTCATCCTGAAGCCATAATAAAGCCAGATCCAGATGATGAAATTTCGAATGATTCTGTAAGTAAACTATAATATATACATATAATATAAAAAACAAATCATAAATAAGTTTGGTAACTGGTTGTAAACAGCCTGCAAAAATACAGACTTTTTTGTATTTGCATTTATGTATTGTGTCTGTGCAAATCAAGTCAAGTCATCGTTGAAAAATAATAAAAAACGCAACATGGTGGAAAATTTTACCGTTCGTTTTGGCAGAATTCTTAAGATAGAACACGATCCTCCTCCTCCGGAGTTTGGAATGCTCACCCCATTGACGAAGGGAGGTGGCGGAGAGTTAAGGTCTTTTTGAGAAAAATCAGACAACTTTGGGTTTTGGATGCATTGAACTCGACGAGATTCGCCCTGTCCCAGGCGAGAATTTTAATGATGTCGTCGTTGAGTGATGCAATCATGCGTGTTCGATTATTATCAGTAGCATTTCCATGAGAGTTAGCAACTGATCCAAACGAGTGCGCGAAATCAAAACTGTGAATTGGATTGGAAGTGAGTGATAAGAGATCGTTTAAAAAAGTAGGAAAAAATTGGGAGACAGTACAGAGCCTTGCGGTACCCCCGCAATGATGTAAACATTGGAGATTACACTGTCCAAAGTAACACGAATGGAACGCTCAGAAAGGAAATTTCCAATCCTGTCAAAAGCCTTTGAGATATCAAGTGCAACTACCACCGACTCGCCGATACTATGGAGACAATGATGCCAACGCTCAGTAAGGGACGCCATGTGTCGAGCGTCCAGCACGAAAGCCATACTGGAGGTCGTGAGTTAATTTATTAGTCTCAGGGTATTTCATCAATTGCGCGTTGATAGGAGTCTCAACAGACTAGATAGAATCGAAGTAATTACTATTGGTCTGTAGGGATTACAAGCCTCTCTCTTTTTTGGGAACAGGTCGAGCATGGGAAAGTTTCTATGATGATAGGAAAATACCTTTGGAATAAGATAGATGTAACATCTTCCTCAAAAGTTTAGCCAGGGAGGAAGTGCAGCACTTTAGAAGCCGATGGAGATACCGTCAGGTCCTGTGGCTTTGGACATTATGAATGTTAAAACCCTTAGCAAGGATGATTGCAAAAGGAAGACTTGGTAAAAAAATCAATTTCACTAAAGAGCTTGTGAAAGAAATATTCATTATCGGCATAGGATATAACTTCAATCTAATCCAGAAATAAGAAATGTCTGGATTATTAGGACAATCTTCACTTAGAACAGTAAACAGCACATCATCACTTACATAAATTGCAATCCTCCTTTGAAAAGAAACCATAAGCCGATTACGTTGACATCGGAAATCAATTTGGTTTCCCTTATTGTGAAAACAGCGTTAGGTGACAGTAAAAAGAATATTCTTAAGCCGTGAATATTGCGAAAATAAAAAAAATTCTTTGCACTATATTGAGCAAGGCTGTAGTCAGACATCAATGTGACAATAAATTAACGATCACCGACAAGACAAGTTAGCAGCAGACCGAGTATGAATAAAACCAGTATTGGCTTTTTATCACATCCTAGTCTGCCATTAAGGCGGCTTAATGGAGGTTCAGTTACGTACTTTCACCCGGAAAACATATTAAAGCCAAGCGAGTGTTACCGCTTACCACACATTTGTTAATAATCCCTTAAAAGTCAGAAAGCAATCGTTTTTCCGCCAATTTTTTTATTCTTTATATTCTTTATACACAAAAGATCATTAACAGATCTTGGAAGAAAACACAAAAACTGTATCTTTTTGCAATAAAAGGTTAACTAATCACAGATATTAACTCGGCTGCCTGGAAAAAAAATTTAGTTTCTTGGACCCGAGCTAAGTTGATTGAGTGCGCTAAGGGTGGTTAGAGAATATACAAAACTCCTCTTTCCTTTAAAGGACGTTGGAGGACTAGGAAGTTTGCATCGCTCACGTCACCAAATAACACGATATTCTTTATTGGACAGGACGAATACAAATATCACGTTTTCCACGATGATGGAAGAAGGGATTCAATTTATTGATGACCAAATTAAATAAATTTTACCATGGGAATTATAAGATCCAAATAATAAAGTAACAAGTTTATTTCATCATGTAGAGTTTAGAAAAGCTATAAAACCCTCGGTGTTTTGCAAGGAAAATTAAACGAGCGTTTAACTAAACGAGCGTTCAATATTCCTTGATTGCTTTGTGAACTACTGTAAATATCAAATTTATATATTTAAAAAAACAGCACCGAATCTCTTTCATTAATTTAATATTTTTCCTTATAATCACAATTTGTATCAAAAAATCCCACTTGAACAAAATTTAATATAGCGACGATTGATTGCATGAAAAATATCAGTTTTAAATTACAAGGAATAAAATCTCTCTAGCGGCGACTTACAAAAATGCGGGTGCAATGAAATTATTTCATTTTTTAAGAGAGCTGCGATAGAGCCATTCACCATTAGCTTGAAAAAAAATAATATTCTGTTTTTCCTTACTTTCAAAACCTCTCCTCACACACCTGCAAAATATGGTCTCAATGCGTTCAAGTGAATTTTATGTGTATGAACAAAAATTACAGTAGAAAAAAACAAGAACATTGCAACACTTATACGATGGTATAATATATATTATGTACCGTAAAATGGGGTAACATTGGCTGGTGAGGTAACTTTGGTAGCCCATGATCCGACGAGTGTATCCAGTTCGTATCCAACTTCCCCTGAATATCGTTTTTTTATATTTAAGCTCTAGAAATTCGTTTATTTAAAAATTCCGCGTAAGTACCACCAATACCACCCTGCTTAACAATGTTGCCACATTTTGCGGTACTCTAAGCTACAGTCAATTTATTTTAAAATAATTTTTTTTTTCAATTATTTTCAGACACCAAACAATCAACCGGATCCGCTGGTTGAACAGCGAAAAAAAGGTTGTGGATATGTTCTAGTTAGCGCTGACTTTAACGGTTCAATTAAAGTATTTATAAACAAAACAAAACCAAAACACAGCAGCTTACCTTATACAGCAATAGCCGACTGAACCCCTTCAGTTTATAAAATTATTTAAAGAAAGTTTTCGCATGCATGTTAAAAGAAATATTCTTGTAATTAATTAAACCTATTTTCTGTTACCTAAAAAATAGCTGTTATATATTTTTTTTTTGTTCCCTGGCTAGAAATTTTTATTTAATAAGTGCAATTGATTGTAATAAAGCTTAAAACAATACAATTGAATTTCTATTAAAAATACGACATTCGCTACTTTCTGTACGATCATAGTTTTCTCTTGTACAGGGTGATTTAGTTAACAATATTATCACTGAAGAAGGAGATAAGGAAGATCAAGAAGTACAAGAAATTTTATCGATGACTTTAATTTGGTCTTTATGTCGAGTTCATATACTAAGCAGCTTTTAAGATATCAGCATCCATATTTTGTCCAAATCCTTTATGTTTTTTTGGGAGCTATGGATTCTATTGAGGATGTCAGAACGGTACTTGATGAATACTTTTCGTCACAGCCAAGTGAATTTTGGAAGAGAAGGGCATTCGAACTCTTCCAGATAAATGGAAAAACATCGTAGAGTATGATGGAGATTATATCTTAGATTAAAAAAATAGTTTTCTGTATCTTAATTTTGTAAAGTAAATGAAGTATAAAAAAACTGCATTATTTATGGGATGACCCAGTACATACCAATGTTACTATTTATATAAAATCTTAGCAAACACTTGGATTCGCGGATCATTTCAACCTGGTGGTCAGAATTCTACTGTATCTGAAAGTAGAGAGAAGAAGCTCCAAATCAATGAACAAAAGATCAAATACCTAAAAACTTTCGCAGGATGTGTATCTGCTATCTGGAGACCAATCATGAATATTTACTCGGTAAAGTAAATAAATTCTTAGATCTGTAGTAAGTTCTGGGCTCAGAAGCATAGGATCTTGGTGGCTGAGTTAAGCCTGTGATAATAATGATAATTAAAAGAGATACATGATAAATTTTATATATTTATTAAAGGAGGTATTAACAAACATTAAAAAAGTACCCCGTGATTTATAAATCTTTCATTTTCGAATTTCGATAGTTTTGCACTGAGCGTAGCATACAGATGCCGGATACTTGTTAACGCGCTTTCTGCATTCATAGGTTTACACAAATTCGTTCATGTTTTCTATATTAATTTAATATGTGTGAATTTCGGCGACTTATTAACAGAACTAGCAGTTTTGAAGAAACGCGTACAAATTGTTTTACATATGTGGATTGACAATTTCAATTGAAATCGCACCTTTTGTAGCGAATTAGGGACACAGGTCAAGGATATCCTAAGAGAAAATCAATCTCCCTATTAGTTAGTAATGCAAAATTTTAAAAATGGAGGTTTTAGATTTAGTTCATATTTTTTATTTGTAACAATGTATTTACCTATATCTATTCACTGTTCACAATTTCCTTACATTATCCTTAAATGAAAGATGTTAACTCAAAGTTAAAATCCACAAAATAATTTCAGATTCATTTCTTTCATAATAATTAGCATAATTTCGAAGCGCTTTAAAAACAATTTAATCCTTTTTTTATTAAATATTTATTTATGTAAAAGTTTAAACACGCAGCACTTAAAACACTTCTGCTTTAATTTACACTTAAATGTGCACTTCCATCACAAAATGGAAATCCTAACTTGTACAAAACTTCATACCTTATTTTTCTGATCAGAATTTTTTCGAATCGAATTTTAATTTTACATCCATTCTTTTTTTTTGACTAATCTTAAATTTAGTTCATAATAGTCCCATAGGCGTAGAGGGCCTCTTAGATACATATATTGATTTCAATTTGGTAGTTTTACTAAATTTCCAATTAGGGTCGAGTGATATGACGACAGAAATAAAATCTTAACAGTGTAATTTAAAATTACGTATTTACGCTTTTAATTGCTAAATACATGCCACCAATGAGAGAAATGAACGTGTACGCCAGCGTACTCAAATGAATATTAATTTAATCTGCTCTTAAAAATTATTTGCTTCACTTTACTCTTTTACAGTGACTTACTTTTCCGTTCGGGTAGGAAGATACCAGTGCGAATTTTATATTCCAAGCTTTACTTTTATAATTATTGGGTAAAATAAAACTTACCAAAATATCTCAGGGTTTGTTTTTTAAAGACTGTTACTTGATTCCTCAATTTGATTGAAAAAATACAGCCCATGTTCTTCATGGAAGAATTGAACCTTCAAATTTCGCAACTGAAAAAAAATACTTGAGAAAATAACATAGTGGCACTAATTATGAAAAGTAGAATTTAATTGATTGAGTTTACTGCCATGGTTAGTCCTTTTTCCGTATTTCTTTTTCCACGCATTCAAGTGCCGATAGGAAGTGTGAAATGCCGCCCTAAGTAAACCAGTTATCATTGATCCGATATCTAAACTACTGTCGTTTGTAGTGATGTGTCGTTCGCGAACGATTCGCTCACATTGAACGAATCTCTACGGTGATTAATATGATAATGCAATCACATGAAGTGAACTGATTCGTTCGTTTCGATCAGTTTGTGAAGAGATGGGAACATAGGTAGAGAGAGCCTTATCCCAAAGACTGTTTAGTGTTCAGCTCCTTCTAAGGGAGATAGTGAACGATTTTTCACACAGCTATATCCTACTGCTCTATGGCGAAGCATTGCTGTGCAAAAGTACAGAAAAAGTGCTCACGGTCTGCCTTAGGAGCTGACCAGACCGAGACCAGTTTTTCTGTTACTGCTTTGCTTGAATTGCTTCCTTGCTTGGTCGATGTTTAAACGTTTTCAGCCAGCATCAGCAAAGCACAATAAAATCCATACTTACGATGTATCAATACCTTAAAGTTTTTCGACTTTTATGAATGGAAGGATGGACGTATGAATTTATTGGTAAATTTATTTTGCCAAATACTTGCTTTGTTCACTTTAGCAAAGTAAAATGAGATGCACAAATGCATATTTTTTATGATTTTTTTTTAAATATAATTAATTAAGCTTCAAAATTGAACAGAAAAAAATTTTATCATAAAATTTACTAGTAAGACTTGAAGCTCTACTCATGTAATTGGGAATTTGAGTAGTAAGAGTCTAAGGATCGAGTATGAGCAAGTCAGTGGAAGTACTCAAATATTGAGTTCTTGGGTAGGTACTTAATACTTGATTATCCAAGTACTTAAGTATCTGAAATTTTTAGAATGCGTTAGCACCATATCTTTGGTACTCCAATTGACAAAACGTTTGCATACTGGAACCGAAATATTGAACTTGTGAAAAGTTGATTTAAGAGAACACTGTGATTTATTTTATTGAAGGCTTTACAGAAATCTAGGAGCACAAGTAATGTGAATTTGTTGGTATCAAGCTTTATTCAAATATCACCCGAGACCTTGATCAGCGACCAAGTAATAACAGAAAGACTTTTCAGCTCCTAACGTAGGCAGTGAACGCTTTGTCTCGACTTTCTGCTCAGTGATACCCAAGAGCAGTAGACTGTGATGTGCTTACTGCTAGCAGCACAGAGTGAGAAAGATGGATACTATCCTTCACTTCCTGAGTTAGGAGCTGATTAGTCTTTCTGTTATTATTTGGTCGATGGTATCATTCGAACGAAATCCTGTTATTTTTGTTAATATGATAGGCGAGCTGGTAATGTCAGATATTGTTAGACTTTACAGAGAAAAGGAAGTATGGAAATAGGACGAATATCTGTAGGATTAGATCTTTTGTAAATAAAAAGTAGTCAAAATGGAGTTGTAATATTAGGTTAGGAAGGGAAGCATTATTTAAAAAAACGCGATATAGATCGTCCAAGCCACTTGCATGGTTGATGGCATCCTGGGCATCAGTCTTACCTACTGCAATAAAGGGAAAACAGCGAGAGAAGAAAGGCAGGAGTTGGAATTAGAGCCGATAAAAGTCCGATTTAGGAGATCTAAATTTATATTGTCGTTGACAGGATTAGTCTTGCTTTTAGAAAGACACCAGTCGCTTTTATTATTCAAAAGTCACTTGGTAGGCAATTTGATGCTTAAGAATGTGTTAAAATAGGATTTCTTAGAATGGAGGACTTCTAGATTGCCAGTATGGCGCAGAATACGAAATTCATTCCATAGGTCAATGCGATACCGAAAAGAAAAGAATAGTCTCAATCTCAATCATGCCAGTACTCGCGAGGTAAATATCCATCAAAGTAGCCAAACTTTTAATATGGGCAGTTTAATGTCAGACAGATAACATTTACTTGCTGATTTAGTCTACACGTGATACTGACATATTTTACTAATGAATGCTATAAATGTCGGTGTTGCACTCTCGCAAACTGTTTAGACGAACAAGTTAACCGTCAGCCAGAATTGCTGGGAATATACGTCCCGTATAAACTTACCTTTAGCCCAGGTTCATCACCCTAAAGAAAAATGCTTCTCTCTTGGACACGTATTTTATATGGGCGTTCAAGGCCATTTTGTTTTTATGGCTGTGATTGCTTCCATTGCAGCGGCCTTATTTATATTATGAGGTCTATAGAAACGTTTTAATTGGTTTGCAGAATCTCATCGCGGTAACCTTCGATTTTAATATTTGTTTTCCGAATAAAGGTCAATTTATATAGCAACAACATGAAAGAAATGAAGGGGAAAGAAAAATTCTGTTTCAGCGGGGAAATTGACATTTTAGCTCGTAAAATTTTGTTGGCATATGTTTTGTCTTTTTTCGTATTTTATCAGGTTAGCTTTATCTATCCCGCTCGCACTATTTCCTTACATTGTTGTAATAATGTAAATTGGCCTTAAGTCTTAGAGAATTGCCCATTTCAGCTGCAAAACAAAAGGATTTAATAAAATTATTGAAGGAGAATTCTAACACGGTTTAAAAATGAATATAGATCATTTCCTTGTGATGATAGCAAACCGGATACACTGCCTGAATCTCAGCTCAGTTTCTACAAATTACCTTTCAGTTTTTATAAATCAACTTTTATAATTTAATATTACTTGCTATATTAATTTTACTGTTATGGGGGGGGGGCGTTTGTTACAAAATGCGATTCTTATTATTAAATTTCTGGTACATATGTCGTGAATTTTCGCTATAAAAAAACGTTGTATAAAACCTGTAACGAGTAACAAGTGTTTTTATAAATTTATAGTAATTTAAATGCCATTCCCCTATTTACTTTACTTGAAAAATGTACTTTTATTTTTTTATAAGGGGAAATAATCTAATCACAAAAAACTGTCGTATCGTTTATCTGCAAAAATAATCGCCAAATGCAGTTTTTGTAGTTTATAAAAGTTTTGCTGTCAATCGTCGATATATTCTATATAAAATAAGTATTTATTTTACGAATAAAAAACATACCGCAAAATACTTTCAACATTTTATAAATATATACCAAAAAAACTGATTGTGGTTATATTTTCCAAGAAAAAAATCCCAAAAAATCTCTTTCCGCTCTTAACACCATAAAATAATGCTGAATATTCTCGTAAGACATTTAGACTACCAAACAGAGTTGGAATATATTAGAGAAAAATATTCTAAAGCAATAGCATTTTACTACTTAGGTAACTTTACGAGAATTATAGAACCTGAATTTAGATCTGGAACTGCACTGGAACTGAATTTATTTCTGGTTTTCATTAATTTTCATTATCTGTGCCGAATAAACTGAAAACAATAATGTCGTAAATACAAACAGCTCTCTAATACAATATTGTAGAGGGTTTAATGTAGCAATGTTTATTAAGTTAAATACATATTTGGAATGAAGTATCGAGGACATAATTCCAATAGGTAGCATTGCAGTGTAAAATAAAAAACTAAAAGGGACGACACAGGTAAAATCTGACATGACTTTATAAGAATTTTAAAAAAATATTTACCTTACGAACAAAAAGGAATAATTCACAATCTCATTTATTTGTATCACTGATTCATAAGTGCCTTACAGATTAAATAAAAACTTATGCTTAATTGAAATAAAGGCTGATATTAGGATATTCAAAAGTACCTTTAATCTTAACACATTGAACTGTAAGAGTTACTGATATATCCTTAAAAAACAATCTTCAAAATGCACATTGTGGATTCCACATAAAAGCTTTCTTCTACTAAACTTATCCGTTCTTTAGAATAAAGAGTTTTCAAAGCGCTTCAATAACTACGCTCAAAAATTACTTAAAATTTCAGGCAATTTAATAAAATGTAAAACGAATTTTAACAAGAGGCTAACTATTGCACTAAACAAGGAGTCTTTACAATAAATTTCAATTCAATAAATAAAATTACTAATAATAATACATACGAACGAAAAACACAAACTTTTCGCTTTCAATGTTAATTAAATTATCAAATTTATTATGAAATTATGTTTCCGTTGTAAAGGGGTCACGCGAATGATGAATTTTTAAATGTTTATTATGATTAGTTTTAGTTGTTGAACTTTTACCACAGATTGTACATAAAAATGGCCGTTCACCAGTGTGCGTTCGTCTATGCTCTATTAAATAATAATGTCTATGGAATAATTTGCCACATAAATCGCAACCGAACTTCTTCTGACCATGATGTTCTCTACGATGACGCATGTAGTTGTACTTTCTTATAAATTTACATCCACAATATTCGCATGTATACGGCTTAATCTGTTTGTGAGCATTCATGTGATTTTTATAATCAACTTCTCGAACAAAAGCCTTCACACAAAGATCACATTTAAAGGGCTTTGCAGTTCTATTGGCATGGACCCAACTATGGATCTTCAAATTCCATTTGGTACTAAATGACTTATTGCAAATCACGCATTCATGTTGTGTATCCATTGAATGTGTGCTCATGTGCGCCTTAAGACTAGTTTTTGCATAAACCTGGTTACATATAGGACATTCAGTTGGCTCGGTGTAGGAAAATTTGTCCGAATGTGCTAACCGTATATGGCGTCGAAGGCTGTTTGAATGAACAAATCTATCTCGACAGTATGGACAACATTTTGGCTTCGTATCATGAGTCTCTTTATGCCACAGAAAACGTGCTTTCGAAGGTAAAACTTCTCCGCAATGGCACACGTAATCCTTCTTCCTTGAATTTTTGGTTTGATGACATACTCTTTTATGTTGTGTTAGGTTTGAGTATCGCTTAAAATGCTTGTCGCAGAACTTGCATTTTAACGGCGTCACTCCAGTGTGCATCCTAATATGCTCATTTAAAGCACTACGTATAACGAATTTTTTGCTACAAACAGTGCAAGCAAAATCCTTCCAGCCGAGATGCCGTTTTAAGTGTATGGAAAAATAAGTCCAACGTGTGAATTTCTTTCCACAAGTAAAGCATTCAGCTGGGTGTTCGGTTAAATGCTCATCAAAAGATTTTACACTAATAAAATCCCTTTTACATGTGTAGCAACAAAACGATTTTGAATCAAATAAGGACTTATCTACATCGATATTTTGATTTTGCTGCAAAATACTTAAATTGAAATTCATTAACATCCGATAAACACCCGCACGAATGGAATCATATTTAGTCCTTGGTAAATGGGAAGATTCTACAGATGCAATCGCAGTTATTTCTGGCTTTTTCACATCGGAATTTACATCACTCTCTGTTTGTTGCATTTCTTCAACTTCGGCGGTGGTTATTGTTGCTGGAGGAAGTTCTCGAATCAGACGTCGATTAACTCTTTTATAGCCATGTTGTTCTAATAAATGGGAATTTCTATCTTTTAACTTAACAAATACTGAAAAACAGTGATCACACTGGAACGTTTTCCTTTTCTTTACAATGGAACTTTTTCGGTCCCTTCGCTTAGATTCCAAATCTGGTTTTTCTTCTGAACTGGTATGCTGAGGAGATCTAAACAAAAGAAAGAGAATTGAATTTATTACATTAATATTCACTTATTTAAAATATATAATAAAAAATTTCTAAAATGCGTACAACAATGACCAAAAGTAGAAATTCTGGAGAAAAAAATTGTAGAAATATCCTCTTAAATTTGTCAAGAGGATATTTCTACAATTTTTTCCAGAATTTCCACTTTCGAGAAGTTCCATGGAAAATTATAAAATCAGCCAGAAGAACCATGTCATGTATGGCAATTATTTGTATTTTTATACAACTGCTTGATTAATTGTTGATGCCATCACTTTAAACTCATAGTTTGATGACAAAAAGTGGTAGGTCCAAATGGTCCATTCAATAGTCATTCATTTCGCCTTGTGGTAGTCTAACTTGAATTTGGAAACAGTATTGGAATTAATTGAATTTCAATAAAATTTTAAAAAATCAATAAAGGCTGTTTTAATTGGTACATCCCATTGGCGACGTAGTTGTCTACAATCTGGAATGGGTAAGGAGGAAGCAAACGATTCATATCTGCACACCGTTGTCCCCAGAAAAATTCGTATTTAACGTACTTAATGGAGACACTCAGCAGAAATTATCAGATAGGAAAATAATATTAAATATTGTTGTAGAAAATAGTACTAAAAGAGTTGGACAGCGGTGCAGCAGTGACAGCAATATCGGAACGTGAATATAGCAGAAATTTTTCGGATAACAAATTGAGGCAAGTAACAACAAAATTAAAATCAGGTATCGAAGAAAATTTACTACATTAGCTTCATTTACTGAATTAGTTACGTTTATACGTGAATGGTGAAATGCAAAATATTGAAATATTTGTTATTAGAAATGCATCGAATAATATCCTAGGCCATGACTTTATTTACTGGAGACTAGCACTAAAAGGGTTAATGAAGATGAATGACGTAATCAAGAAATAAAACAATTATTAAGTAAATACAGCAAACTATTTGATGGAAGCCTTGGCAAATTGAAATATCGCACCGTTAGCCTAGACTAAAACTAGTTAAAATTTCTTAAACCAAGACCAAGACCCTTGCCGTATGCCAACAGAGAAGCAGTGGAAAAAAAGGGTTAGTGGAAAAAATAGGCAATTACGAGTGTGAGTAAATAGTGAATAAAGAAGGCGGAATACGACTTTGGGTTGATTTCAAAAGCACAAAATAGTTTCGCCTACTTAATGGAAGGTAAATTCTTTTCAAAGCTGTAGCGGATAAATAAGCTTTAGCTGTAGTGTATGCTTTATAAACTAAAAACAGATCAAAGATCCCTACTAAGAATATTTAGTCACGATAAAGGGATACC
Organism: Dasypogon diadema; assembly: GCA_006980735.1. Taxonomy (NCBI): domain Eukaryota; kingdom Metazoa; phylum Arthropoda; class Insecta; order Diptera; family Asilidae; genus Dasypogon; species Dasypogon diadema. Next base: position 25,857 of record QYTT01095170.1, read on the forward strand.
CGTCATGGCATCAGGGAGATTAAAGCGTTGGTCTATATTTCTTTCTGAGTACGATTACATAATAGTGTGTTAAATTCTCAATTAAAATTTCATTTGCTTGTCAGTCTAGACCAGTGGTTCCCAACGGTGGCGGTACCGCCTTCCCGTGGGAAGGAACGACAGTCGGTGTGGTTTTTTCTGAGAAGGCGAGGGTGAGTAATTTTTTTTCGAAAAGGGGGCAGAAGGCCAAAAAAAAGTTGGAAATCTACGGTCTAGACGATTTAAGTTCAGAGATAAGATCCAATGAATTTAGTGCCACTAACCTGTGCCCCTTTTGACCAATATATTTGTGTTCGCGTTTTAGTTGGGACAGTTCAAATATTTTTTTAAGGTATTGCCTATGTTTAGGGGACAACCCTAGTCATCAACTACAATATCAACTGTCATCAACATCAACTGATTTTTGTTGGCGCTTTGTGAAGTAGGTTCGTGTTTAATTTAAGTGGAATTGGACGGTGATTATTAAAAAATATATTTCAAAAGTGAAAAGACAATATTCAAATTTCGGAGTATAAGTTTTCAGTAACTAACTTAGATGACAGACGACAGTTGACCTGGTTGCTCTTATTTACTACACTGTGCTTTGACAGTTGTTATGAAGATTTGACCTGCCTTTTATGCTCTGCTTTATTTTAAATTTCAATAAACACACCTATTAGCTTGTCTGTAGATTACTTATACACGTTAATGTCTTAACAATATGGGGAATCCATCATAATTGATATTACCCATTAAAATTAGTGCATTCGATACTGCGTTATAAGACCACTTACCCACTCTACTATTTCAAGGTTTGGAAAGGATATACATTCTGAGGATTTTGACCCGAATGTATAAAATAATGCCTCAGAAGCATCACTCGGCTTTAATTTATCTAGTACAGAGCGTAATCTCACTTCGGCTTTCAGCTTTTTCGGTAGAAGATTTAAATAACCGAGAAAAATTAGTGGCACTGTTAATGATTAATTATATAAATTTTGACATTTTTATCCGAAATCAGCCGTGATGCTTCTATTTAAATAGATTAAGTAATTTAGTTCAGAAAAAATCACTAGTTAAATGTATTTAAGGAACTTAAATAAAAATATATATAAAATATAGAAACTTACTTGGAAATTTTTGTATCTGAATTCAAATTCTGAGGATAAAAGAAGAAACCTTCATTGCTAAAGCTACCACTTTCTCTTGTTCCATAATTCTCCAGCTGATTATGAAGACGTTGGGACTCATTGTACAACTATGAATACAAATTGAC
>QYTT01095170.1:60238-87474 GCA_006980735.1 Dasypogon diadema
ATAATCTTTTGTACGTTTTGCAGTCAATAAATTGTTATTGTTACCCTTATACGGATCCCTTACTCAATTTCGAGGAAAAAACTGTGTGCGATAGTAGATGGAAAATCTACGGTGTTGGAGAATGATTTTGTTTGAAAACTGCCTATTGTATTCCTTATCAAGGATACTGGGGGTGTCAGGGTTAGAAAACTAATAGCACGTTTTAATATTCGCTCAACTTTCCTTCCAATATAGTGGATTATTATTCTTATTCTGAAGGTGGGTTAAGTCCCCCTTACACCCGCAACAAAAATAGATCTTAAAGCGCTTAAATTACACTTACGTTTTGAGTTTTACTACAATAAAATTGAGAAGCGTGACTTATACCACTTTCAACGACTCAGTTGAGAAATGAAGCAAATTTTGAATTTTACTAAATTGTCTCCCAAAATGCACTTTAAAATAATCAGCAGTTTTCCTACACTTCGGTTTCCGACATTCTTAAACTTCTTGGAAGTCATTTCTAAATTCTCGATATTAATTTTGAAACAGTTTTTCAGAAAATACATTATACATAAATAATTACAATACATACCTTTAAGTCTTCTGCAGATAATACTCTCTTTGCTAGTTCTTCGTTCATTGTGATAGGATTTTCCTCTGCAAGATTTGCGCAGATAAGAGCGTCTCGAACTGAAGCTGGATATTTAAGGTGGGTTGCAATTAGATCCACCAAACTTACAGGTTCATTATCTTTCACGACAATCATATTTACTATTTGGCTATATAAGGTGAAAATAAACAAATTGTTAATTGATATATGTATACATAAAGCAAAAACAACCCACTTCATTATAATTTCTGACATAAGATGATTTGCTTCGTCTGTCCATTGTTCGCCTGTTGGAATAATTCCGTAAAAAGAGCATTCAATGGCTCCATATGGACGTAGACGTAAGTCATCTGAAATTTCACGAAATCTAGAAAAGGAAAGCATTACTTCTGAAAAATCGTAATAAAATTGTTAACCTTTGTTTTGGGATTTCAAGATTATCTCCATAATCCACTAAAAAGACTTTGTATACATCTGGGCGAGCAGAATCTATAACTTTGCCTCGATACCAACTTTTATCCGCAGAGTTAAATACGAGATATATTTCGTCAATTTCAATATAATCAGGTGTTGTGGCGAAATCTGCTTCTTCTAAGCAAAAATCTTTAAATTCATTTGCAACCGATAAGAATATTTGGTTTTGAACATAAAAGTGATGGGGACTTTTTATATGAGATACATGAACTTTTTGTGAATTGACCACAGAAGCAACTGAAGGAGTTTTGTTGTTATCTTCAGAGCTTGGATAAATGTCAATTGTTTCATCAAAGATCGAAGTCGCCGGCTTAACCTCTATTTTATTAATCTTATTTTCATTTTTTCTTGGGTCTATTGACAAATTTTGAAGTTTCCTTTCAAAGCCAGATTGGTCACTGTTACTGTTCGCATCACCATAAAATGACAAAACTTTGGATTTGAAGGATATCTCGTCCGTTTGGAAAGTAAAACATTTTTCGACTTCCTTGATGGCATCCTTTTTTACTGAAAATCTAGTAAAAGCTAATTAATTACGTTAAATTGCTTACTTGAAGAAATTGCTTACTTGAAAGGATTATCGACAGGCTCTTCAAGTTCAATGTTACAAGCAGTTGTTTCCAGGGCTGTATTGGTTCTTTCAATAATTTTAGTTAATATAATATTTGGTGGGTCATTCGCAATACGTTGTAATGTACTTTTAATCTCCTAAAATATATATATTTAGCAAGGACGGATCCAGAGGGGGGTCACGGAGGTCATGACCTTCCCCAATACCGTGGTTTTACGTATTTTTTTCTTGCAATTGAAAACCAAAAAACTCCATTTTTACGCATTCATCAATTAATTTCTTTCCAGTTTTAATGTGTCATGTCCTCATTTTGAAATTGGTTAATGTATTGAAATTTAATTTTTTAATATCACCCTCCAGTGTCTAAGCCGGTTAAATATAAATTATGCTTGTCGCAAATGTTACCCAAATAGATCAATATCAAAATAAAATAATTACCCTGTAAATTAATATATTCAGATAAATAGAAATAGATTGCAGTAAAGAGAAGAAATTTTTCGAAATTCTTGGAGTCACTTATTGTTATTATTAAATTTAGAAGCTTATTTGACAGTTTATACACCAACGGCATTTCATATAGCTTTCTTTAATGTTCTTCTTACTGTAATTGACCATTCCAGAAAAACGAAGCTATAGTATGCACACAATTTATGACCATGCTCCCGGATAAGTATTTTACATGAATCAGAATCCAGAGTATAGAAATCTGGAATAGCCCGAGTTCCAGAAGATCTGTCCAGGAGTGAACTTAGGATTGTTGTCTGGGAGGAGCACGGTCAAAAATTTATTATAAAGAAGAAGATAAGGGTTTTGTGGTGTAAAATGTGTAAACTAAATTCATACTTTTATAACGAAGGAGAATAATCATTCCTAAGCAATATTCGGAGAAGTAAGGAGGGAGCAGATATCGCTGAGCATTTTCTGATGTAGGAATGAAAAGGTGAAAAGGAAATAAGGCAGGATGGGTCCATATTATTAATTGAGTAATGCAGGTTGCGTTTCACGAAGATTTTGTTGAATAAGTGTTCTCTCTTGGAGAGAGATAGGGATATGTTCTGCGACTTTTATCGAGCAAACTTCTGCTTTGATTTCCGTAATCCAGGAAGACGTGTTTTCCTCGAAGCAATACGGGCTTTATATTTAAATTACATTTTTTATGACACTTTAAAGTCGAAATTTTGAGGGAAGAAATCGAATTTAATTTTCAAATGGCTGGCATTTTCTTAATTTTCAATATTTTCGTAAAATTTTACGCTACATTGTAGATAATCTATTCTACTTTGATTTAAACAAAAAACATATTTCAACTTTTGTTTTCGAATTCCTCTGGGAGAATGCAGTACTGCGACGATGTTTGTCAAAACACAGGGCTACATTTTAGTTTATAAGAATTAAAATTAACAAATTTTTTAAATAAAGTTTGAGGAAATAGATCTCAGGTGCTGCTTAACAACTTGCAAAATACTCGAGAAGACTTCTTTAATGCACGAGATATTTGACCTTGAAGATCACTGCAGGGTTTAGTACCTTCTTAGCCAATGAAGAGCAGATTTCCAAACGACCAAGTTTTTGATTTTTGTTGAATTCATGGGGAAAATTTTTACCGATCCTTTTACCTTCCCCAATCATAGCAAGATTCCTACTAATAGCTTTTCCAGATAAACTAATTCTATTGAAAGATAAGCAAGCAACTTTAGGAGAAGAATGGCTCACTGGCCTTGTTTTGATGCACATTCATAGGGACGTTGAGCTTAATTTTCAGGCAATGATCGCTAAAGAAGAAGAAGAAGAAGACTTTTGTTTTCAACTAACGTTCATTTTTTGCACAAGAAACAAACTATAAGTAATAAATGTGAATTTAAAATCTCTTCTTCTTGTATTTCTATTATTTTTTTACATTATTGCTTTCCCAAGCCACGACAAGGCCATGACACCCCCGCCCCCAGATCCGCCCTTGATATTTAGTAGAACACATATAAGTTTTATAAAAGACTCACCTCAAGAGTTTCACAGCTTTTGGTCAAGGTAGCTTGTACCACTCTGGCCTTTTGAATAGGATTCATCACTTTCTGTTTGATGTCCATTAATATTTTGTGTTCCAGCTTCTGAAGACCAGCGTGAAGTGTCGTAAAATACTGGAATACATCTTGTATCGCTTCACTTGCTAACTCCTCATATTTTCTTTCGACCAATTTTATTTCCTGCAAAAATATGCATTAGTATAGATTTTCTTTTACTATTATATATTTTATTGAATGGATAATTAATAAAATGAAAAAATATAATTGTTCTTAAATCTGTTGGGAAAAGAACAACTTATTATCATTTAAAGGCGATTACGTTTTTGAAGTAATTGTCTATCGATCGATCTTTTTATTTACTTACGAAATTTAGTAGTATATTGCGCCGGGAGTATTTGATAGATTAGAGAACATCTTTCAAAGGAATCCTGTCCTAGATATATATACAGTATGCCCCAGGATATATATACACAGAAGTGTCCCTAGGATATATATACAGAAGTGTCCGTAAACTTAGTGTTAATAGCTGCAACAATTAAACAAGATAGAATCACACAACTTCTCAACTACGAATTCGATAAAAGCTTTTTAAATTCTTTACAAAGTTTAATAAAATCGTGAATTAAAATCCACGCAGCTTTAAAACTACGTAATAACTAAATAATTAGAAAAAGTGAGAAGAAAAATTACATACATAAATTGCACAAACACGTCCCAAGAGGGTTTATAGCAGAAGAAAAAAACTTTAACCAGAACAGGTATAAAATTGAGATACATTTTTTACACGCGTATCGGTAACACTTTGACGGGTGAGCGCTTTGAAAGCGTTGCGAATATTTTCCTACCTTCAAACGTTAATACAATTATATTCCCACGAGCATAGACTAAGAATTCACTGTTTTTTTTTAATTGTTTTTTTAATATTAACTTTTAAGGGTCGGGGTTAATTTTGTCTATCAACTTACGTTTCGAAAAACGAAAATATGTTAAAATTTTTGTCATTTTAAAAGTATGATTTTCATCTCGCCAGCGGAATCGTTAATTCTATTCTTGACATTTCCCAGGCTATCGATATGCTGCCATATAGTAATTTACCATGACGAAATATCTTGCTTTCTGAAACCCAAGTGCCAAATGTACCTAGAATTTATTTGTGGAAAAGAGAAGAGCGAAGATATATTGCTATCTATTACCAATAAATTGAATCGGACCTAGATTTGAAGTATCTGACCGATACAGAAGAGTACAGCAGCGTACAGAAGTTTGAATTATTGTATAATAGTTTCAGTGAAGGTAACATGGACAAGATGCACTTTGCTGCTTTGAACCACTGGGCTACATACTACGGTTATGATGGGTAATGCTGCTTAATCGTCTTCTAGACTTATTCATGTGCAGATTATATGAAGCTGTTGTAAAGTAAGATTAAGAGTGAACGAATGCCCAACACAGAATAAGATTGCAGAAGCTGCCGATGAAACAAGTTTTTCAGAGTAAAAGTAAAAGGAGACAACGAAAAGTGTGCATTGATTTGAAAGTTGGTCGATTAGTTAGAATTTTTCTGTACGTAAATACTTGTTATGCTACAATGCGACTAGATTGATGCTAAATCTTAACGCATGCAATTGGGTCAGTATAATGTTAAGAGCCATATTTATTGGAAGTTGTGAAAATTGCTTTATTTAGTAGATGACAACGGTCTTTTTATTGCAGGAAACTTTCACAGAATAACAGACAAAACATTATTCTTCTAATAATTATTTATTTTTAGACAGGCATTTAAAGTTTTAGGGAAGAAAGCAGAAATTTTGGAATACTAAATCTTTTGTTACTGTACCTCTTGTTTTCATTTTATTTTTTATTTTATTATTCACTGTCACGAGGTTCGAACGGATAATAGATCTGCTACAGCTAAGAATGCAATCGGATATTCTTAGATATGATGGACATCCTACAGATGTGGGCAAAGGACGGCGAAGTTAAAGAAAAAATTTATGGTATAAAGAAGTTATTGTAGAATGAAGGCAAAACTGCAGACTAATAGTTGTCGTTTCTATTCTAGCATAGTTTTTGAGACTAATATCAACGCACAATTGATGAAACATCAATGCCGGTGTGTTACAGGGCTCTGGATTGTCCCCTACTCTATTTCTGCTTTTCATTGATGAGTTCCTATCTCTTACCTCCAATTCAATCCACAATTTTGTAGATGACAGTACCGTTGATTTCGCGTACTTCCGCGACAATGCCACTGATATCAATCGAGCACGCTTTTTTGGGTCACGTAACGACGACATCAGTAAAATCCTCGCCTGGAGCAGGACGAATCGCGTTGAGTTTAATACATCGTTAATGGATTCAGTATCTCAAACTCGTCTAACTTGACCATCTTAGGAGTCCAGGTGTCCAACAGTCTTAGTTGGACTGACCACATCTTCGCTATTGCAAAAAATGCGGTAAAGTGCCAGGGCTTTCTGCAATGATGCAAGAAATACTTTTGCGCTCATTTACAAGGCTTATATCAAACTCGGACTTGCATTTAATTCGTGTATTTGGGCAGGGGTAGGACATACTGCATTGTCCGCGTTAAAAAAAAGTACAAAAAAAGCTTTTAACCCCCTTTGCGATGAGGCGATTACTTCCAAAATCGATTCCCTGGAGCACTGACGTAATATTGCAAGCCTAATGCTCTTTTATCGACTCTATAACCGACAATATTGATTCCTTGTGGTTTTATCCCAACCCTTGATATCCGCCCATCGAGTCGTCTTCATCATTTCGTCATCGAGACAAGACTTAGCAGAATAACGAAATTTCGGAAATCCTTTGAGTCGAACTTGAATCTGGGACAGATTGCCATTTTGTCTTCCCTGCCGACTATAGGACGCAATTGTTTAAACAGAATGTGCACCGATATTTACGCTCGACCTCCTAATTTGCTTTTATCCCACATTCCCATTTTCCTTCCTGCCAAGGCTGTGCTTAGCATCATAGGGTATTCTCTAAATTTTGGCATCACCGTAGAAAGGTCATTTTCAATGATTACTTGATTACTTGAGAGCAATTGACGGCAAAATAACTATATTAGGTATAATAGTTTTATAAATTTAATAAAATGAACAAAACATTACTACTTGTAATTTTCTTATGTATGCATATGAAGTGTAGAGAGAATTACTAAATTTTTATTTTACAACAAAGTATCTCACATCTTCTAATAAGTAAGGAATTCTGAATGACATAACATCTTCATTTTTACGAAATAAAATATAAAAACTTTGAGAAATGAAAAAAGCCAAAGGAAAGGCTCAAGGTAAGAGCTCCACTAAGCATCAGTAAAGGTGGAGAGCAGCTATCAAAATATTAATTGAGTGAAACCGAAACATGTTATTAGTGCAATGAGGAACTCTAAATCCAGTGAACAAATATTTCATCGAAGATGAAATTATTACCAAATTCTTCACCGTTTAAGATCTGCTGTATTTTTATTTGGATAGATATACATAGTTAAGGTCACGATGAGCACGACTTTTATTGGAAGATTGAAAGAATGATCTTCTTACGGCAAAAAAAACTTGAATCCTACAAGAGCATAGCCAACCACTTGATAGCTACATAATAATAGTGAATGAAACAGTGCAGAGTGCCTGTGCCGAAAGGTTTACTAGTAAGATGTTGGCATATGGGCACAACATGCACCAAGTAGTAAGGGATCCCCACCTGGTTGTAGATTCCACTACTGCAAAGAAAATCAGTTTGTGTGCCTATAGATTGTACGGATATTTATTTAAAAATTTTCGTTACATGGACGGCTTCAAGAAGCCATCCGCGTTTCTGTGTATCGCAAAACTTTGTCAGTTTTCATTTGGAAGTCATGCGGATTTGTGGTTACCGTCGCTATTTTAATCGTGACAAGTAAATAGGTGAGCCCAAAAGGCAACTACAAAACTTGATGCTTAAGACATAAATCAAGATCGTGCTAGTACTGCAATATAACAATATTAAGTGTCTGCAACGGGTATCGATCGGTACTGAACTGATCTGAGTGCGTATCAATCCTCCGCACCCTGGGCGTGTACTTGATCCGTGGATTAAAGGGTGGAGTTGTTGCAAAGAGCTACTTTAGTAGATTGAAAACGACAGTGTGCCATTCCCAGTGTTTTCTATGCGTTTCTTTCGTTGCTTGAGTTGATGTTGTATTTATGCATTTATGATTTCATCGTAGTGATCTTGAAAAATAAACCATAGAGTCGCACTAGCTTGAAGAGTCCATAGCGAGCAGAAAATTGCAGTAAAGGAAGAAAGTGAAACTTGTGGAATTACATAAATCAAAGTGAGGAGCAAGATGTTCACCAAACTGCCGTTCCTGGTTCTCATCGTCTGCGGATATCTTCTAATAACAGGTTAGAGAAAGATGTCACATAAACTAAGGAGATACATCTTTGTTTTGTACTTTGATCAATGCAGTATGTATATTTTATTCAAACGGCGGCGGTGTGAAAGGAGCAGTGTCTTTACAATTCAGTAACAAATTTACATCCAATGAAAGCAGTGCTAATATTGAATTTTGTGATTCATTGAAAACATGTTTTCTTTCTACATAAGCTAGGTCACTGGGAGCAATGCGCTACCAGTGCAAATCCCCAACAAAAACTTGCTTTCAGGTCTTTATGAGACAAGATTAATGGCCGGGAGGTTGCATAATGCCCGTAGACAGTTTTAACTAATTCCAGTGGTGATAATGTTGTTATCGTTTTTTTCTTCTCTTCTTTCATTTGTTGTTATGCTTCTTAATGCGATGTGCGATGATAAGTTATGAAACTAATTTAGACTTAATTAAATTTTAAATTTTGCCCCCTTAAGCTTCTGAAAACATAATTTCTTAGGGATTTAGCATAAATTTAGATGTTGGATTTATATTTTGTGCTGTTACTGAATGATTCAAAGTTGTAGATTTCCTCGTAATAAGTGGGAGGTAAGTAGTGTCGGTGCAAGCTGAATTCTAGCGAGAAATCACTGAGAATTACCTGTAACCATTCTCTCGTTAAAGTTTGAAGGCAATAAGTGACCCACTTTTGTAGGTTTTTTGTTATCTCAGGGCAGCTTTACTTTTGAAAACACATGAAGCAATAAGTGAATGAGTTTGTTCGCTTCTCACTTGTACGTTTAGTTAAAGTAAGTATTTGTTAAATTTTTACAAAAGATGGTTTCATTCGAACAAATCACAGACTTTCCAATTTAATGTTTGGACAAATTTTGTGCTTCATTCAAAAACTCGTATTTTCTGAACAGGTGTGTTTTAAAAATGAAGAAAATGCCATGTTTGGATAGCTCTTATTGGCTGATAGTTATACAATATTACTGCAAAACTAAAAAATTGCGCCCAATTTCATAAATTCATGGCTGTATTTTTTTACATGCGTTCGGAAATTTGATTTCTCAAGCGGAATACCTTTAAAATATGCAATCACGCATTTATGAAAACCACGTGTTTTTTTAAAGCATTTCCTAATTTTTATATTGGAAATTTTTTGCCAAGAAAGGGACTAAATTAAAATTAAGATTTTGAAATGAACAAAAACAAAAATCCATACCTAGATTTCCATTGTTTCGTTAGATATATATAAAAACAGAACATTGCATAATTGTAAATCATCAGGGAGAGTATATAAATGATATTTGTAAAAATGAAAATATTGGCCATTACATAAAATACAAATGCGAATGGATCATTATGGTAAATTAATATTGTAGGCGTAGTGTCTTATTTTTTTTAGGGTATTGCCTAAGCTCAGGGGGCAACTCTATGATGCACACAGCATAGCTTAGGCGGAAGGAAATTAAGGTTAGGGAGATTGGGAAATTTTGACCTGACAAATGTTGCAAGTGAGCCACAATTTTTGGCATTATTACTGTGCAACATCCCAGTGACTTCACAAGTACAATTCTTGTCAATAGAATTACCTCAACTACTGGTACCCAGATAAATCCCCTGATAAATGTCCTGTGCGAGATTCGAACCCACGTCAACAGGCGAGAAAATCTGTATACGTGCGCCTAAGCCCCAAGCTAATGGAAAGAAACAGTGAGTGTTTTACACACTGTGAACACTGGAGGCTTATTTTGCATTTCTTTCTATTTAGTCCTGCATGAACTAAATGGAATAGATCTTGGAGATAATAACGTTAAATATTCCCCGCCGTCAGTCCTTAAGTGTTGAACATTCCTAGTATATAAAAGATCACTTCTTCGTTTTAATTACTATGTCCAAGGCCCTCATTACAAACCTCTAACGCTAGTTCTAAACAATTCAGACTTCCTTTAAAATATGCATTGGTCTCTAGTCAGGGAATTTGTCACAAATCGTAAGATTTTTGTAATACCTAACCAACTCCTAAAGTGAAAAAATTGCATAAACTGCGGACACGTGCCTTAACTTGTACACATCGGAATTCTTTAAAATGTTCTGTGTGATCAGTGCAGATAAAAAAAAAAAGAAGTATTCAAATGTGTGCGTCATAGGCTTAGGCAATACCTTAAAAAAAGAAAAAAATTTGTTAAGGCGGCTTAGAATTAGTAATGAAATTTTACAAGTTTTAGTAATAAGCCTCGGGCGATTGCGGCTAAATTTCATTTTTTAACAATAATAGAGAGATCGGTGGTGTGTCCAAGTTGCATAGGAAATTCTCAGATGCTTGGAGAAAAGAAAATGTACAACTGTCTGTAAAACACGTTCTTGATTTAGTTCCCAACGTCCAGATAATTTAGTTTAAATTTTGGTATTCATTTTATAATAGCAAATATACTGTCTAGTATTGAAAGCCATAGAGTAGTAAAAGTCAGAGAATCTTTAAATACTTACGAAATGAACGGAATTCGATTTAATTCATGTCCATTTACGTAACTCTGAATGAAACCCCGTTTTAAAATAGTCTTTATGAACACGTGTTTTCGCATACTGATGCATCATCAACTGATGAAAGCAGCATGGATTAACTTCCTTAATACTCCTAACTATAAAAGGCAATAATCGCATAACGCGACCGCAAAAAGAGGAACAAAAGACGAATTAATAGACGATAATGAATCTGTTAATAATATCTGTGCTGCTGTAGCAAACCACCGAAGAGGCTTTGCAGAAATATCCCACGATTAACTATTAATTAATCAATCCAACACCTCTTGCGCAATTATCATGAGATAATTTCTCCCCCAACTGGTTTGTGTCGCGGAAGTCGTACACTGTGCGGCAATCATAGAAATTATGATTTCCCTTGTTGCCGACCAACATGGATGGTGGTATACACTATTGCTTTCACTGGGTTTTGGCTAAAACCCAAGAAAATTTTTGCATAATGCAAGACAATGGGTTAAGGTGCTGTGGGCTTGCACCTCACACGTTCAGACAATAATAAGGTCATAAAAACAACTACGCAGATTATGCCATTGTAAAACTTATAAAATTTATTGGTTTTTATTTAAAAGAATGCAAGCATATGCGCTTGCTTATTAATCGAAGACATTTATTTAGGTAGTGGCAAAACATTGACACCTTTTGACTTCATTAGGACCAACCCATCTTTTCTGGGTCAAGTTTAATCAAAGGTGGAGTTCGTGATAATTGTACTTTTAGGAACTCGAATTTCGTGGCAATTATTTTAGTCCTTAGTGAATTTCTATTTTTTAGTCTCTGCCTTTTAAAGTTCATGTGGAACAGAGTAAAAGAAAAAAAACTGCTGCGTTACAGATTTAAACTTCCTGCATTTTTATCTTTCAGGAAATCTGACTTTCAAATGTTTAAAAGGCGAACGACGAAGATATTTAAGATATCGTCGTAATGTAGAAGTTTTAAGTTTATTTTCTATTGACATTTAAAATTTTCGTCCCAGTTTGCACCTAGTTGCAAAAGTAGAAACACATGAGATTATTACAGTGACCTTAAGGCCGATAAATTTGTGTTAAAACATCATTGAGAGGAGGAGGTAGAATTTGGATAAACATTAACATTTCCTTATTCCCCTGTAAAGTTTTGTACATTTCATTCAAAATTCAAAAGGTCAATTCATATTTGCGACCAATTATTGGAGGATTAAATACGGAATGAATTAGAGAAATATTTCCATGGCAAACATTTGGGTTGCTTAACTCTCTTAATGGTATAAAAAAGGGAAGTGGTGCAAGATATAGTATTTTGTTCGTTTATTACCTTATATTAATGTAAAAGAATTTGAGAAATTTTTATCCAAGTGAGGAGAGAAAAAAATAAAAGTTTGAACTACTGCCATCTTCTTACAATTTTAGTTGTCCAATTGCACTGACATTGAAAATAAATATCATGGCCTTTTACTCACTGCCGATGAGGGATTACCTCTCACATAGATCCCCTGGAGACCCGCATAATGTCGCTTGTTTAACGCTCTTTTATTGTTTTTATTTATTAAACGGTAAAAACATAGAGGAGTTAGTCCTTTTCTATCTTACTTGTTGAGTACTTCTTGTAGATTAGCAGGCGTGCATTTGCTATTTCTTACCACGGAAACAATAAAATAATTTCGAAATTCAACAATGTTTGCTTCTATAAAACAAAAAAAACTAATTTCTCACCAAATAAATCTCTAATTTAAAGACTAAAGTAAAAAAATTACCCCATTAAACTTGAATTTTGTGACTATTCAAATAACTTTAATCTTCCGGTGCAAAAATTGCGCCAATGTACAAGTTGGTGGGAAATTTCGCTTGTGTAAGGTCGGGTCATCTATAAAAAATGATCTATATTCAAGTTTTACAGTTCTGTCTATCCAGGTGGTGTTGACTCATTTACATTTCGACGTCTATTATAGTTTAGTTACATAATTAAGTTATTGTCCCCGTTCCGAGTTTACTGCCTTCGAAACGAGGTTGCTGCGGAAATCATGTTAACAAAGTTAGTCTCTACAATGTCGACTTCTTAATGATTCACTCTGGTTTCTATTAGTCGAACAAAATTAGCCATCTAAAGGTCAATACATGTGCTAATAATTCTATACCGATGCAAAGGAAACCGTTCACTGTAAGAATTCTGAGACTTGTGAATTCAGACCGGATACCCTCAAATTAGCGAAGGCCACTTCTTAAGGCATTCAAACTGTTTTGAATTTATAAAAATGAAACTATTCCTGATGGCTTTAAAAAAATTTTCACGCAGATTTCGCCGATTCGAATTTAATGGCCAATGGACACTTGACTCGAAAATGACGTTCATTTTTAGCGACAGTGTCAAGGTCTTGTAGCGCAAGGTAACTCACTGCAGCAGATAAAAGAAATCAATTAAAAGTCAAACTTAACGACTTGTTAATAGATCTGCAGCATAACAACACAAATGCTGCCAAAGTTTGCATAAACTGGTAATCACTATTCACTAGAGAATTTGTAGATTTTATTTTATCTCGAAATGTATCTAAATTTTTATTTGATACTTGAGCGACGTGCGGAGATATTATTATCTGACAATCGAGTATTACCACCAGCAGTTTGGGTCAGGGCTACCTCCTACTAATCTCTTAGCAATCAAAATTTGTTTAAGCCGCTGAAGTGACAGCAATTGATGTGTACTTTTATTTGAGAGTATAACCTTACTTAACAATTACGCCCAAGTAAAGAAGACATCATGAATATTGTTGAATTGCCACCTCCAAGAGAACAGAATGCTTTGAGTTAACAAATGGTTTAAACGTGGGCTTTAAAATGAAGAAAAATCTCAATTACTCACTTTCTTTGAATTTATGATTTTCACGAGCCAGAGAAATGAGAGCATGTATAAATAGTTCAATATCCTAATGGAATAAAGTGATGAAATGGTACAAGGTATAAAGCCGGTATTGACAATGTAAGTAAGTTTTTACTATACACATGAATTAAGTTTTACATGTATTTAAAAATCATTGTTAAAACTTTAACCCTTTAGAAGTGATATATCGCTCCTTAACTTTTTCAGTCTTAAAGCTTTTTTTCCTATAAATGTTTTGAAGTCTAGCTTTGACAATTATTTGTAAGTACCTAGAAACCCAGAGGATTATAGAATATTTAACAAACCGGTCACAAATAGAGCAAGTAGATAATAAAAACAGAGCAATATTGTACCTATATATAACTTTAAGCATCGCTAACAGAAAAATGTGTAACAAAAATAATATTAATGTCTTTGGTATCACGGATTTTTGTCTAAAAAGTAAATAATATTTGAAGAGCTCTTTTTCTGCAAAAAAAAAAAAAAATAAATAAAGGTACTTGTTTAAGCTTACATAGCTAATTTAGCATTTTATAGAACAATGTCATTACATATTGCGGAAAATTTGAGTGTTGTCCTTATAGAAAAGATTTTTAAATCCTGTAAAAAGTCGACGCACGCTAAAGAAAAAAAATTATAGTAGTATTTTTATTTGTTTGTGTGTAAAAACTTTTAATATCATAAAGATTTTTGAAATGATTGAGCAGTTTACGATTTTTTATAATTTTACAAATTCCTTGCTTGTATGCACTGTTTTATATCAGCAGTTAAATGCAGAGTAATTTTAATAAATTGCTTAGAGCACGCGATATTATAACATTAACATGAACCCCGTACTTGAAGCATTAACATTTCAAAAC
The DNA here is from genome assembly GCA_006980735.1 of Dasypogon diadema. Taxonomy (NCBI): domain Eukaryota; kingdom Metazoa; phylum Arthropoda; class Insecta; order Diptera; family Asilidae; genus Dasypogon; species Dasypogon diadema. The sequence goes on from QYTT01095170.1 coordinate 74,523, forward strand.
TACAAAGTATGGCTACTGCTTATTATGAAATTATCTGGCAATGCGACCAGCAATTGGAGTTCTTAGGATATAATTAATATTCATTCCCTTCTAATGAAAGAAGATTTTATGCTTTTGTGATTTTAATTTGTCCTTAAAAAACTCTATAAAGTAGGTTGAGGAACTTTTACAATTATTGTTAAATAGAGAATCTTCTGACTGTGTTGCATATCAAGCGAAGAAAAAAAACTTACAACTTTGATAATCAAAATGCTCTTGTCTTCCAAAGTCCATAATAAAACCATTAAATAAATCTGCGCAAGATTATAAAGGAAAAAACCTTTCTACTCACCTGAATTGGTAATTGGAAGTAGGTTCAGATAATTTCGATTACCGTCAAGGTGCGGCCACATTTTGTCAGAAACAATTTTGCTGCCCTCAAGCTACCTTCACGTTTCTTGCTTTCATAATATTAACTTATGTACAATTCAATTGTAGACCAAAAGTACTGGACCCATTAGTTCAGTTTTGAATACAATATAAAGTTACACGTGCTAAATTTATTAATAAATATCACTAAAGAGATCCGAGGATTTTGTAGTTTAAAAGAGATTGTATGTTAGGATGTGTTTGTATTAGTTAGATATGCTTAGTAAAATTTGTGAGAAATTAAAATGTTTTTTGCGAAGTTATACACGGGTCGAAACACAGATTGGCCCCACAGGCCGCATGTGGTCCTCCGTTGATTTGCTGGTGGCCGTTTCACCATGTATTATTTTAATTTCAAGTCACAAGAAAAGTAATTTAAAAAAATTGTACATACGTACAACAAAGTTGTTATGCTGGACTCCCATAAGTTCCACTGAATGTACACATGTATGTGGCTCTCGACCTTAACAAATATGTGCATTAGGAGATGGAGCGAAAAATGGAAATTTTTGGAAATTTAAAATGGGCTAGTAATTAAAAGTTTCCACTTATTATTTGCTATACCAAATATTGACCCTTTAGGACTTCGTCTTCAGGTGCCACAATACACATAAATAAATACTAAAGTAAGAAAATTAATAAAACGCAGCTCTTATTCAATAAAAAGGAGTAACAACCTAGGGGGTTGGACTCTAGTCTTGGTGATGTTTTAGGGACAAAATATTTGCAACTTCTTGTTACGCTCGTGATAATGTTACCAAATGTCCCTATTCTCAATGATGGCGATCCAACATATCAATATTAATTTCGAATCAAATAATAACATAATTACTTTCAAAATTTTTGTTTGTGAAATAATATTAAGTTGGCAAGAAATTTTTGCCCTTTTTTTATATATTTAATCTTAGAAAGAAGATTAATTAATGATATATTGGCCATTGTTTTCTGTAATCTTCCTCCATCTAGAAGGTAGTTCTTCATTGACAGGAACAGATGATAGTCAGATTGTGCCAGATCAGGGGTGAGTCTGGTAAGTGGGCTAAAACTTCACACCCAAGTGCTTGTAGTTTCTGCTGGGGCAAATTGGCCTTCGTAAGGTAGAAGGCGAACTTTCTGTCATTACCATGGCTTTTTTGTCGTACTACATTGTTATACACAATCCACTTCCAATTCGCCAACAATCAGGCGATTCAAGAAGGGTTCATATTGCTACCAAGCAAGCAATGAGGAAGCAACTGAAATTTGATCTGCGAGTTTTTTTTCGCTTAAGTTACGGGGAATCCATCGACACCACTTATATAGACAAAGCCAAGCTTGTTCAAGTGGTTTTCTATAATCGCGTGGCTAACGCCTAACCTCTCCGATCTTCCTATATACAATGGGTTCATTATCCTCTAATGTCCTTAAGACATCGTTATCAAGTCCAGTAGGTCTTCTAGAGCGATAGTCATCTTTAGGGCTCATGTTACCTCTGACAAGAATTTTGCAAACTATTTTCGGACAATACGCACTTCAACTTTAGATGGTCCAAAAACAACGCATAAATTTTTATGAGCTTCGTGACGTTATGCTCAAGTAATAAACGTTTATTTTTCAAAATTTAAAAATCAAAAAACGATTTAAATTTAAAAATTCAGTTTCAAGCTTTCCATTGCTACCAAAATCATCCGTATTGGTATCGTACAACGAACAACGAAAGAATAAGCGTGTCAAGTGTAGTAACCGAAGAACAATAGAACTTTCTTGCCAACCAACCTAACAAATAAGTATTCAGCACTTAGGCTACGACTCTGCCCAATTTGTTTACTTTTGCTGTGTAAATGCAAATGTTTGCATAAAATTTTTTGTGGATCATGAGAATTAAAAAAAGAGGCAAAGGAAAAAAGCATCTCCCTTAAGTTCATATGGCAAGCAAAATCAAAAGAACCGAAAAACAACAAAATTAGCTTTTTCACAAACTAATAAGTAAAACGTGAAATAACAGTTGATACCGTGCAATTCAAAATTATATGAGTTAACCTTTAAAAAAAACACAAGTGAACAATTTGCATGCATTTTGAAACGGAAACTTTACGCAAACTTTGATTTACATATTATTCTAAAACAAGTGGAACCTGACAGCTCGAACATAAACCCGGAGCACTTCCATAAATATATGTATTATCATCGTTTAGAATCCTCAACAATCACGACCTGTACCATTTACATTTGCAGTTATTACATTGCGCCGTCCAGATAAACGGAAAAATTATGCTTTGGGACCTTTCTAAATGCCCACTATGGACAACATCAGTGAAGTCTGCAATCGAATCGAAGCCAAACTGTTAGTTACTTATTATTTCCCCATCATCAAGAGCAATCATAGAATCGTGCTATAGTCTGCTCTCAAAGCTCAAATTTGCTCATGCAGCGTAAGTTAACCTTGAAGTAGCCGGCACACGAAGAAGAAGAAGAAGAAGGATATCTCGCGCACTTTTTCAATGTATCGAATCGACTTTGATGTATTGATTACACACAATCGCACCAAATTCAGTGGGATGAATTGATTTGATCGAGAGTTTATTGCAAAATGTATCCGAGCATTAAATAGCCGCGACTGCTTTTACGATTAATTGAACTATTGAGACAGCACAGATGTGGTAGCTCCCGTAAGTAGATCGCATTTTCGATGGCATTTTAATGGTTATTAACGAATCATTGCAACAAGTACACTTCGTACTTGAAAACATCGCCTTCGACACCCACGGAGTAATGGGATTAATTATATACAATTATTTTGCAATTACCTGTATAAAGTATTTAATAAGTCTGAAGCGATAGAAGATTCATTGATTTATTGCTTATGTGTTATTGTCAGTTTTCAAACAATAACTTGATGCGGAGTTTTGACATATTTAGTGATGAAATTGAAAAGTTATTTTTGATGTATTTGCGGCTCAGATCTCCGGCGTTATTTCATAGATATTGTTTTTGTTGTGCTAATAGTTGCTAAATTACAGAGCGCTTCACTGCACAATTTTTCTATACATCGCTGACTGAACGTTGCAGCACTTTGCTTTCGATGCTCCGTTTGTTTGTTTTCAAATTTTAAAGGGAAATTTGCATAGAGCAGGGCATTAATTTGTGATTTTATGGCATAAAACCATTGTAACTGATGACCAATATCGACTTAGTAACTTCTTTTTATCTTTTTCGCATAATTTCAAAAATTTCTTGAAGCATCTCGTCCTATGTTACATTGCGTATTAAACTTGAGCTTTCCTAAATTTACATGGAAGATACGAAGAATGGGTCGTCTTTCTCGAATTTTGTAATTTTTAGTTTTGACCAATTATTAACCCTAATAAACGACGGTGTGAAGTCACTATGAGCAGCACTCATACTTTCCTTCACTTGACTTAATTTCAAGCCAACTTTTCAATTTTTCTATCCCTGACTTGGGTTTTTCAAATAAGAAGCACACAGAAAAATATAATACCACCATAATTACATCTAAATTCAATTTCAGCCACAATATTAGAGCAATGGTATCTCTTGTCCTAAGTCTGTTAGAAACAATTTCAATCGTTTCTCCACCCTAACTCTCGATTTAGGTTTGATTCGCACTGACAAACAATCCTGCGGCACTTTACTTGACCACTCACATATAGCGACACGATTTTGAGCCTGTCGTATAGGCTCAAAATACACTTTGGCAACTTAAGATAATCTCAGTTTCTTTCGATAACTTCAGCATTTAGATACTTTTAATTTTTATAATTTTGAATCCTTAAAGTGTGTAGAATGTCCTGTTAAATGGTATTTCGATCAGGTAAATACAGGGTGTCCCATTTTAATCCGCCACTACGGGTAATTTAAGAAATATACATCGGATCAAAAAACATCTCGAATAAAAGTTTGATGGTTTGGAGGGAGACCTGATCCCGATCCTGTCAAAAAATGTCACCCCTACTCCCCTGGGGGTGGAGAACATTACAAAAAAGTAAGAATCTAAATTTGAATCTGATTTTGAGCAGCATTTGTAATTTAGAACCGCGCACACGCAAACACACACCGGCTCTTTTCAGAGCCAAATAATATGAAAAATCGAAATTTCGCGATTACAGCGCCATCTATTGCGAGTCAAAAAAAAGTGTTTGGAGTAAAACTTAGATATTTTGTGACGTAGAATCCGAATCCGCAATAAAAAGTAGGTGTTTCTATTTAAAATTTTAAAGTGGCAATGTGAATAGAACCAATAAGAATGTTTGTCTTGTCGGTATTGCTGCGTATCATATTGTGTCGTGTCGTGTTGTTACTGTGAATCAATCCTTACACGTAGAATATTTCTGCAAAAGTGTCGCGTAATTCGCGATAAGCTCTACAAATTGCAGATAAAATACATAATTTATTTATTTTATTACAACCTTTTCGGGTACTTCTCCATTAATAATTTGATAGCTTCAAAAAGCTCAAAGTAATTTTTTATGTAAGTATTCGACTTACATACTCAATTTGGCTTTCCAATATCACCTTTTTTACCCCATCGTTCGGTACGCTTGAAAGCTAATTTTACTTACAATACACGTACGTCAGCAAACATTAAATTGAAAATTAAACTTCGAAAAGAAAGATTACTAACTATACAATTATCGTACAAAACGTCCGACAAGTCTTCCAAACAGCAAAATATCAATATTTGGATATTTAGCCACTGAATAATTCAAGTATAATAGCATACTGAATAATCTCTGCAGATCTGAGAAACTAAAACCATTTGCCGAATAAATAGTTAGCGATTTTTTTCAGATTTATTTATGTGATTGATGTCATATTGGATTTTTATGATATTAGAGGTAATGATACCCGTTTAATTGGGTATACAGGTATTTCCCGCGTACTCGAGTATCCGAGTAGCTATTATGGCTGATACTAATTGGAATTTCGAGTACCTGGGTGGTCGAGTATCCAAACAATCGATTTAGCAAGAAGTATGCTGAAGTATAGCTTGGTTCCCCAGTAATCAATATAAGTTGAAAATCCCTTTCTTGGACACGCTTCGATAGACAAATGAAGCTACTTGTGTTAGTTTTAAAAATCTATCATCTTTTCATACCAAATTAAAGTAGCTGATAAGCAAAAAATTATTCACTCTTATTAAGTTCGGGGAAACCTCGAAGTGCAGCAACATTTTGCTGTATCCAATACCCGAATATTTGACTACCCGAGTATTGCCTAAATATCGGGAACAACTATTAGATGCACACATTACATTATAACCTGAAGTTGGGCATTATAACCTGACAAATACTGCAAATAATCCACAACTTTTGACACGAAGTCTTACTGTGCAACATACATCCCGTGTCATATCCGTCCGTAATTGATTATTTTTATTGTGAGTCACTCCATGCAACCAATATGGAAAAGAAGCATTTTGCAAACAATTTAATATTATTCAAATTCAGTTAAATATTTAAAATAATTCTATCAAAACGGGCTGTTTTTATTTTAAATATATAAACTAATTTGGTATTAGTGAATAATTTTACGCAAATTCAAAACACATCCACAACAATAATTAAATTGACACTTATTGCCTGTAAAGATTATAGACCACTTTTTATCAAACTAAATATATGCAAATGCGTAGAAATTCCACACCAAATAATATTTCATGATTTCTTCTCACGGTATGCACTTGAGAAAAAAAAATATGCAAAACTTAACATTTCAAGCTATTTTAGTCGTATAAAGAATAATAGTTTTTGCCACAAATTAACGATATAGACATGTCCATGTATAGCAACCCGGAAAGAACTCAAGAAGGAATCAATCATTATCATCATTCCTCTGTCGTGTTCACAGTTGATCTTCATCTTAATATGATGACTGATACCACTACCGGTATATTTCTACAAAAAATGTCTATCACGTATTGTTGTTACGCAATCGAAATGTGTCAGTACTCCGCGAGCTGAAGAAGGAAATTGATTTCAAACTATGCATAAAAAGAGCAACAAGTTGTGTTGACTCACGTGAGGCATAGAAAAGGCCTTGATTAAAGGTCAGTTCAACAAATTCAAGGGTTTTTTTCTTCACAGTATTTCAAGCAAGTAGTTTTTGCCTTTTTTCAGTCTTAATGTGCAAACCATCATTTTGATCTTTAAAGATGCAATTTCAGTTTTGAATTGTTTTGTCGCTGCGTATTTAACAATGTTCATGAATGATGACAATAATATTAACAGTGATTAACCGCAAGGCATGATCGTGATCATAGTAAATAGGTGAACAGTTAAGATTATTCTTAAAATAGCCTTTCCGTTCTTCAAGGTTGATATAGGGGATAGAGAGAACGTTTTGCGTGAGTCAGAAACAATAGGCACAAATTCTCGTTTAATGTCTTATTGTATAGTGTAAGGCTTCAATTCAAAATTGAGATGGAAATTAACTTGTTAAAATCACTAAATCTATTAAAGACAACAATCTATGGAAAATGACTTCAGCACGAATTATGAATTTCACGATTTCAATTAGAAACACTCCATGAAAAATACTGAATTGTAAAATTACTTTCATGGAGTTCATTCACTGGTTGATGATTTACAATTTATGTTGCCATCTTCTAATGGTTATGGATTTTGAACAATTTAAATATTTGGGCGGTATTTATGAAGCGATTAGCTTGTGTTGTGAGTCCAGTTTAGTCAATCGTCATTGTAATAAACGCTTTGTTGTAACAACAACTAGCAACAGGAAGAAAAAAGTAAAGTAGAAAACGTTGAGAATATTGTTGCAAGTGAATCTAACACCCTAAGGTGGACTAAATCGTATTTCAATTAATTACTTACTAATTGTCTTTTGTTTACTAAATTTAAAATACAAGCTAGAATTTATACGGAAACAAAAATTCGTACGAGGAAATATTCCTAATTCCTAATTTGAAACGGATTAAAACTCCATTAAAAGAACGAACAAAAAAATGCTCCAAACTTTATTTTTAATCTTCCGGTTTATGGACTATTTCACAATTTTAGTTGTCCAACCAGAAAACTGAAAATATGTTCTTGTTGATATTAATAACACACTTATGTGTTTTTTTTGGTAATCATTTTTATAAAAAAACGATATATCGTAAAATGAATTGTAGAAAAAATATCACGTTTTGTATTTTCAGAAATTCTCCTTTTTGATTTTTATACATTTTATTTTTTAAACAACATTTCTATACAAATCAGGTTTATTGAGTGTGCCAATCACTTGCGTGAATACAAATAGAATAAATAAAGAACCTTCATTGCCGTCCCGTAAGAACGTAGGCGAAACCTTATTCTTCTTAAAGGACACTATAAAATTAACACATTACTTAGATATTTACTCTATATCGCTATCAGATAATTTAAGATCCATTAATAAAATGGCTAAAAGGTTTCATGATATAATTAACCTTTATCTGGGCAATGTATGTCCACGATTTGACTAAAATTAGTGATTCCGAATCATCCTCACTTCAATCACAAGATTGTTTTGTTCTCCTTCTACTTCTTTTGTGGAGTGTACAATTAGAATCTCCCGAAAAGTTTTTAAATATAGTTTTTTAAAACAATGCATCTTAGTCGACAGCAAACAGTTTCTTATTTCAAAACTGAAATTCGTTTGTATTCAAAACAAAGCTATAAAGACAACTAGAACAATTTCGTAAAAATTACGTTCATGCTGAGAAATATGATTAAAATTCACGTGGAGCTTTGTCTAGGTGTTTATTAAAGCTACAATATGGTTCAGCAACAAAATTGCAATCAATTCAAAGGAATTCGTAAAATCATTGATGTTATATTATGCAGTATCTTAGATAAATTACAGTGTAACACGGAAAGATTGGCAAAGCAAATAACCACCGATGCCTGTGCATCAAGTTGAAGTAGACAGTCTGCACCTTCGCGGATGAATGAATCTGAATATCGTGCCATGTTGACTTAGAAGGCGAAGAGTGCCACAGAAATGATATAACTTCCTCAAATGGAGAAGAACTCATACCTTCTGCTTGATTAGTCGCATTCGCAATTTACTTCACAATTCTACCGTGATTGATATATGATTAGTTCACCTCCAAATTATTCCAAATAACTGGTCCACGATTAAATTTTGAAATTAGTACCTATATTTTATTAATTTTATATTTAGTCCACAAATCAAAGATTTATAAGCCCGTTTACCAGAAACTTAAAGGTGTCATCACATTATTCAGTAAGCGAGACTTTTGGAACGGTTTCGAAACAATAAATATGTAATCGAGACGAGGAAAACCAAGAAAAATCAAGTGAAACCACAAATGTGGTTCATTATGCGGTCGGTAGCCTTTAATCAAGGTAAACGTGCATTATAGTCTACAATTTTAGTGACATTGTGCTCTGTCGCGATGTCATAACTGGTTCTATGAATTTATTGCGCAACCACCGAACATAATTTGCTCAAAATTGGAAATTCTAATTGTTTTGAACGAAAAGTTAACAAGAACAGGTGAACAGGTGGCTTAAATAGCTCCGTTCGCTTAGTTCTACACAAGGTTTGACAACTTTTAAGCAGGATGGAGAGAATAAACTCGTCATTGAAAACAGGTGCTCTGCAATAAAATAAACGAGAAAACTCATTGACTAGAAATCATCCGGATGTATAAATATCTATTGCACATCTTAAATATTTATGAGAAAAGTGATGTATTTATGTGAAGCTGTCATTAAGAAAGCAATAAATTGCCGGATGCCTACGCTCCTTAAATTTTAATGAGCCAATCTATTCAAAATAATAATATGAGAAATTTCTAAAATTCTGATTTAATTAAATTGTATAAATACATTTTACTACTTACAGAGTAAGTAAGGTTTCATTATTTAAGATTTTCTAATTCCCGATCCAAGAGTATTTTGTTTCTTTATTTCAATATGTATTTGACTTCATTATTAAATAGTTATTCATAAATGGAGAGCTTTTTGCCATAGCAATTAAAAAAAGGGGCATAATTTTACATTCCATGTAATACTGGGCCAATTTTGTAAAAAGCTGCTGCAAAAAGCCGAATGAACTTGAAATGAGTCAAAGATGAAAACTATGTTGAAGAGATTTCCGTCACTTAACAAATTTTATTAATTTTGTTCATGTGAACTAGAGTTTTAAAAGGTAGGAAAACAGTGATAATTTTAATTATGTTCACTAATATTAACGATAATTCTTATGTCCCTTGTGTAGCTTCCTTCCTTAGAATTGCATACCATTGGAATTGTTTCAAAGAGAGTAGTTCCGTCTTTTGCAGACTATTTTGTGACTGGCCTTCATATTATATTGCCGTTGATCTCACATATTATAATTGTTTAGTCTTTCCGCTGTTTTTCAAAGTATCCAGTGTTATATACCGCTGGAATCATCTCAAAGTGTAGTTGTGCCTTCCTTAGTTGTTTTGACTTTGAAATATTTGATCTTGAGATGGATGTATTTTTAGATTACAAGGTTCGAAGTGATTTGTAACGTATAAATCTTTCCAGTCAGGGTCATTTCTACGCAATTTACTGTAAACAAACATCTTTTTCTGCCTACTGACACGAAACTACTTGCCCTTTTCGATTTTATCTATGTAGAATGATTAGGCATCTCGGTTTTAGTAGGATATTCTGATTTTAAATATATCTCCTATGTCTTATTTCACCTGTATTGAAAGCCTGCCAGTCTGAAAAAATATAACACACTTTGTCACTCGTTTTCAAATTTCTCATGAAAGACAATAGGTAAAAAATAGATAATGCTATATAGCTGTCGTTTGAAAACTCCAATATACATACTGTGAAAGTTTGAATTCGAATTTTTCTACACTAAAAATACGAAAATTGCAAATCTGTTAAAATGTTTTGACGGAAGTAGGCAAAGAAAAAAAAATACTCTGTGGGGAAAATGAATTGTGTTCCGTCAGCGAGGAATATGAGTAGAAAAATCTACTGTAAAATTCCATTTAGGGGAGACCGGGCCTGCTCGAGTCACGGGGAAATCGGAAACGAAAACTGTAGTGAATTTAACATCAAGAGCAGTGAACCAAAATTTAACCTCAATATTTTTCATAAATCCAATATGAAATTTTCAGAATTGTTTTAAAAATATGTTCTCCACTAATGTATCATTAAATGTTTCAATGAAGTTGTACAGTATATGTCAATAAACCACCATTTAGTTTGGCATAAATATTAGGTTGGCGGACACGTTGGTCAAATGTTGTTTTTCTGACTACAGACATCCGGAAAGATAGTTGTGGTGAAGTACATATGAAGAGACTATTTTAATAAATTTTGAGGAAAGAACGACGTCTTTGAATCGGTTTCTACAATGACCGAGGTAAATTAAAACCAACGCATCAAAAATAGCATAAAATGCCACTGAAGAAAGAGGTTAGCACAAGAAGCACATACAAAAACGTGGGATCAAAGAGTAACACGAGTTTGAGTGAAAATACTAAAACCAGAAGAATTAATGGAGGAATTTGCACCAGAATTAGAGGACTGGGAGCTATTTAAAGAGCGGCTGGATCAATATCTCATTATGGCCAAAGTATCGAAAGAAGAAAAAATATCCGTATTAATCTACAGTCTAGATCATAAAACCTACAAGTTATTGAGAAATTTAAATATGACATTTTGTGTGATCTTATGTCAAAATATTTTACTCCAGAACACGTTCCATGTGAAAAGTAGAAATTTTACGCAGCAGAAAGAATAGAAGGTGAATCGGCAAACGAATGGACAGCTAAGTTAAAAAATTTATCTATTAATTCCAAATTTTCAGAGAATTTAGGACAGGTGTTACTGGATAAATTCGTAACGGAGGTACGTAGTAAAGCATTCAATCGTATTTGTGAAGAAGATCCAGAAGCAAGCAAATATGAAAAATGTAGCAGGGCTACACACATGCATATAACCAACCTAAAAACACTATTATTAAAACGAGAATATATTTGATCAATACCAGTAATTTTAAAATTTCCAAGTATGTAACAGTATAACAAAAATAAATAAATTTAATAACAACTCTAATTAGCATAAAAGTTGAAATGTAGTTAATGGAAGTCTACCTATTGTATCTTAAATTTTAAAACACATCTTTTTGAAAAAAAATATCATCATCATATTAATCTTATGTACTACAATGGAAAAAAGAGGAGAAGAAAACGTTTGTGCGCCTAAATACGAGTGTGAAAGTTTGAATACAACTCAGAAAATGTGTACAAAACATTAAAATATAATAAAAAATTAAATATTCAACGGGAATGGTAATTTCAAGGTTAGTTGCTTCGCTTGCAATTGTAATTTGACAGTTTTTTTGCTTTTCCATTGCCGGTTACTAGGAAATTACATCGTTGCTGCATTTATAAAAATATAAGAAATAAAAGAGCCTATCAAACAGATTTGGATCTGTCTGTGGGAGATAAATCGATTCTTTTAGATTGCAAATATACCAAAAAAATTTAATTTCGGAAAAAATCTAATTTGGTTCACTTTTATTTCTTGCTTGCCAGCAGCAAGCTGTTGATGATAGCAGAAAAACTCATTTTATTGAAATTCGTACAGAAATCGCTGCAAACTTGCATACAACCTTGAAGAATAAGCAAAAGGTTAGCACTGATATATTGCGTGAATTTTTGAACTTTGGTGTGATTGATGTGAAATAATTACTACGGCAGGAATCATAGTTAATTTTGCGGCTGCTAATGTATATCAATGCGAATTGGAAGGCAAACAAAGAAACCACTGATTAGTATTAGCTCAATGTCACCCAATTTGTACATAAAATTGTAATCCGTTCATTGTGATCTTTTACTTACATTAAAAATGTATCCAGTATTATGTTAACAAATTAGAAAATTAAAGAAAAAATCTCTATTAACATTTTCTGCAACTGAAGAGAGCTTTCGCTTTTTCGAGTCAATAATGAGCCAAATCAGCTGCGTCTGATTTGATGATATTTTTCATTATGATTAGTCCAGCTAAGGTTTCTAGTCATTTGAACCTCCAAAGAGAACAAATTTAAAATATTCACTTTGTCACCTGAAACGGGTTATATAGGGTTAAGATTAGATTGAGTCTTTGATGTATTGAAAATACAAACCGCGAATTTTCTATTGATGTCCGCATCGTTCTCACGTGAGTCTACTATTGATTCGAACGAGTATGTGAAATGAAACAAAACTATGAATAAGATTCAAGATGAGGAAAAGTAGTTAATTAAACGAGATAATAAGTGAGGAAACATGACGTTTGGGCACTTCGGTATCGGTAATTTGATTGCATAAGAGTCAGAGAGGGTACCAATCAAAAACACGCAAGCAGAATGATTAAAGAGGAAAGTTTTATTTCATTTTAGATCATACACATGAAGAATTTTTAGTAAATTTGAGTTGATGCCGAACTAAACCGTAAACTTTTGAAATACCTAAAGTAATGGCTTTGAACTCACTGAAATTGTGAAGGCGGTGATTCCAAAGTTCGGACTTGAGGGATCTGCACTTATTCATCTATTTAATACTCGT
>QYTT01095170.1:91685-112426 GCA_006980735.1 Dasypogon diadema
TGCAACCTGTTCAGGATCGAGACAAAATGTTTGAAAATATAATTATTTTATATTCTATATTTGTTCTTTTGACAAAGTAATAGCAATCATTGGTGCAACAAAGCCAATAAAGACCAAGAAATTTATGTTTCTTGATAAATATTGCATTAATTAATTTAATTTCTATTTCGAACCATTTAATTGCTTCCAATTCAGGGCAAAATACTTGGTATAGTTCATAATCAATGAAATCAGTGGCCTTACATGTATATAGATTATATATAAGTTCAGACCAAAATCCTCATAAATAAGAGTGAGAATAATTATGGAGAAATTTATCGAGAAATATTCACCTCAGTATCGAAGAGCTTAGAAGCCTTAGGAGGTATATAGGGGAAGAAGTGTTTCCTGCTGGGATTAATTTGAATCTTGGTCTAATCCTGCTGGGACTAATTTAAATCTTGGTCTGGGATTAATTTAAATCTTGGTCTTAACTAATATTGAAATAATTTAAAATAGTAATCACGTTGTTTACATTATTTACATTTTGGTGTTCCTGTACGTCAATATTTTGACATTCATTTTGGGGTTACTTGTTCGCCTCAGTTGTTCCAACCCCTGAAGGAAAAGTTGCATGCTACAGTAATTAATATCCGTGAACTATTTGAGGGAATCAACAAGGTCTGGGCAATTCGTACTTGGCTCTACTGACAGATATAGTCTCACCGTCATGTCAGGCCGAAAGACTACTAAATACTATTTTACTACTACCAATTCGTTATCTTCAAAATATAATATTTTCAATTTTCTGACTTTCAATGGACCCTTACTTTGTGTTCTTGTGCCGCATATGGTGTAATGCACCACCAAATCAATAGATTTTTGCGCCAGCACGTCCCTCCAAAATCATGGAAGATACTTTGAAAATGGTCCTAAAGTAGTCATAAGCTCAAGCATTATATATATCTATATATGTATATGTATGTATATCCAACCATAAAAAATAAGCAATTATAGCTTTTAGAAGAAATTTATACCTGCCCACTGGTTAGGCGAATTAGATGACACTATTTGAAGAAAATTTTTAACATTTAATTTGATTTAAATATTTGTGTCCACCAAGTGCCTCCATCTTGTGTTCAATTGCACTCAAAGCAAGGATAATTCATATGATCAATTTTCATGGGCAATTTGAATTAAATATTGTAGCTCATATTTGTAGTAATTATTCAAAAATGGTAGTAAATTTGTGACTATTCATTGTAGTGTCTGTGGCAAGCAAGTCGTTCGGCGCATTGAGGATGATCAAGTTGACTTGCTGTGATCGGAACACTATCTTTTCACCTAGGAAGAAATTTTCTATTCATGTGGACATTTTTCAAGTGTTCTTCGAAGTAAATTTCTCTTCAAAATTTTATTCGATTTAAATTTCCTTTTTTTCAAACGGTGACAGAATAAATCCTAAAAAAAGGCACACAGAATAGATATTACTTCATTGGCTTTAATGCCACAAATTATATAGTTATAAAATAATTACTAATAAAATTTTCCAATTACTTTTACGTACAATGACCTCATTCCTATGAAACAGTGCCGCCACAACTTCTAGAAATAATTTCCAGCAATAATAAGAAATTTTTCATGTATACAGGTACTTCTTGGTGAAGAAAAGTGAAGGTCGTAAAGTTGAAACCACATACAACCTGATGGCATTATATCATACCGTCTTCTTCCATGCGATTTATTCAACCCAAACAAAACCTGCTTTCCGTGGGACGTGCGAAAAATATTTAATTTTATGACACAAATGAGTAAAATTCATACTTGAGTCTGTAGCAAGACAGGCTAGTGCAATACACTGGTGCGACTTTAAGCTATCCGAAACGTAGTTAGGTTAGATAGATTAAAGTGCATTCAATTTCAAAGTTACTCATAGTTGCTATTGCGTCATGCCAGCGAACGTACTGAGCGCCAGCACGTGAGGGTTTAATTATTTATATTTCGTCAGGTGTTTTTGTAAATGATACCAACGAAAAAAGTGACAGTTCTTTTTTAATCACACACCGGTTTTTTAGTACCTTGTTTTATACACTTTTTGAAATAGAGCTAATTCTGTATTCTGTTAAAATTATTTAAAAGATGCATCAAAAGTTAATACATATGAGTATTTCAGATTTTTGCCTTGTTTTGTAAAAAGTAGTCACGTTTTTGTGTCAGCTAGTGATTTTCAAACTTATTAATATAATTGACTCCTTTATAAGTACATGGAAAAATGCAGGACCATCTAAAAGAAAGTGGAGAAGGATATACCTTGTAAGTTAATTCTAGACCGCCTCGTAGATGATAGCTGATTGTAAGTTGGAAACCACTAATGTTCGAAACCAATCGGTTCGTTCTAACGTCAAGTGGTTTCTTTACTTTCTATTTTAAACTTCTTCTGCTTTAGGTCGTCCTTTAGAAATGCTAATTTACATATTTCATAAGGAAAACCTTTTCAAGCAAAGATACTACCTTGAACTTGCACATATTTGATTTCGGCGACATAGGCTGCTATACGAAGGAAAAATTTGGAAGCACTGCTTCACTTTAAAAAAAAAAAAAAAGCGATAAAAAACGGATGCAGGGTGAGATCACAATTTGGTTAGTAGAATTGTTACACATATTCTGCGAGAGATAAATTTTTCGCTCAAAAGAACTGCCATATTTGCAAATGGTAACCGGGAGCTGAGTTGGTTGCAGATTTGCTCTTCTGTAAGCACCACATTGACTGCAACATACAGCACGATGATTTACCATGGTACCAGTGGTTGAGGTAATTCTACTGAATTTACCCCGGAATTTCCTTCTGACCAAGCTGTGTTATGTATATCATAAAGCTATTCCTTGAGCTAACATTGAATTTAATGTGAAATGTGGACAAAACTGACATTAAGATAAATTTCAATTTAATACCAACCTTTACTCATCTCGGGTTTGTTTAAGAAGAGAATTTTTATTTTTCTTTTTCTTTTGTTGCGTTCTTTCTTAATTATCAATTGCTTTAGGTTGAAACAACACTAAAAAGATTGTTCGTTGAATTTTTTATTTCGGCATATTCTGACATTACATCTCTCGGATTAAATATTTTTTCTGATACTATGTGGACGCGCTTAATTATTCGCAAAATTTTTGTACATCTGATAATATTTTTTGCTAATTTTGCAATGTGTTCTCGATGGAAAAGTAAACTGAACAAATTTTGTTATGTTTGTGGAAAATTTACAGCATTAAGTAAGCGGAAAAGGTAACATTAACCAGATCTCGTTCATGTTAGCTGTACTTTAAAATACAAGTTAAAGAAAACATAAGTCATGTCCTCGTGTAATTTGTTCAACCTGTCCCAGATACCCAAGGGGATGGTTGTTTTTATCGAGTGAAGTCCGAAAAACAAGATCATGGACAAACATATATATGCAGATACGAAATTAGGATTCAATACTCGTAAGAGGAAAATAGCTAAAAGACCTCGTCCACAAGACCAAGACTATCTTATTCCAGAATTACGCCAGAAGCAGAACTTAATAGATCCACCAGTACTGAAGACGATATCCGAGCAAGAGTCGACAGCGTTTTTTGTAATCGACTTCTAATGTATCCTGAGTGCAATGACTTGTCGATGGATTTAAACTCATCGAAAATGCAGGCCGAATTTCTTAAACTGCGGCTACAACAATGGAATTTCTTAAGGGGGGTTTTTTTTGCTAACATGTGTAGATTTTAAAATGCAAGCAACTTTAAGAAATGCTGCTGCTACCTGTGCTTTATGGAGTACCGGCCAATAGGAATATCATTACGTAAAAAAGAATTGGCAAATCTGTGAAAGTTTTACTACAGGTGATGATAATTTATAATCCACTCGCCTTTAGTACATTACCCATTCCGTGTCAAAGTTTTCAAAGACGTACCTGGTATGTCATATGATTTCTGTTTACAATACTTACCAGAAATATATACTCATCACTATGATTCTGTTTCATTACATTTAAAGCATTTTTAGCTAACTATTTCTGATGTAAATTTAGTTGTAGATGCATTTACTTGGATTTTACAATAAAATCGTTGACCAATGTCATCGAATACCTCACATGTAGATTATATATTTATTTTATTTACATTTTTATTAATTTATGAAAAGAAGTGAACTATTATTCCGTGCTCCCTTTCAATGAAGAAATTTACTGTCTATGAATTAGGAGTACATAACAACACTCTCACAATTTTAACTTTTTAATTAAGGTTTTTAGAGGTTTTAAATTTGATAGCATATTTTATTTGGTTAAACATCCCAGAATTTTTTTTGGTTCACAGGAAAAGCGTTTTCAAACAAAACTCAAGTTTAACTATAGTCACTATTTCTTGAATATCGCAGTCCATAATAATTGTACGAATAAAAACGAAAAAACCTTTATGTGAGCTATTTCTACCCTTATTCTGTTTTCAAATAGGGTGCCGGGTAAAACTGACCATTGTTAGAAAGGAATGCAAAGGAATATCATTTCAAAGAAAACTGAACGGAAAAATAGTTTCCAAACCTGTCAGATATTTTATCAATTCCCAAGAAACCTAATTTTGTATTGCAAATCTAATTCAAATTGTTTATACATTTCAGATTGTCGTGAAACAGTCAGATCTAAAAGAGCAAAGCGACCACGTGCACCAGAAGTTATAGACTTCCCACATGAGCCTGAACAAGATTTGGACAACGATGGAGGCAGCCAAGAAAAAACACCACCCACAATACCTTCAAATTTCCTAAGCCCATCTGTTCGAGAATATCTTGAATTAGGAAAATCCATACCAGGTATCACTGCTTTTTATATGTTAATTCTAGAGGGATCAAAAAAAAAGAACAAATCCAGAGCTTAATTACCTCATGCTTTTTTTGCCAATGCATTAAAGCAAACTAAAAGTTATTATTATTCACGAATTTAGGATTAATCATGTCCGCACTGCGTCCAATAATTGCAAAGATTTCAAAACAAATTACAATCTTCGAATATATGGACGGGATGATATGAATTTATGCCTGTGCAAAATGGGTTCTATTACTTTTAATTTTATGTTTACCAAGCATCCTATGCACCTGGTTTTGGACAAAAAATAGAGCTTTTAGCGGTAATAATTCACAATTGAGAAAAACCAGGTCCATTCGTTTGAACCATAAAGCATTCAGAAAAGTGTAAACCCACAAAAAATTTTGTGATCAAAACAAATTATGCTATCGAACCGTTTTACTGTAAGCTGCAACATATCACTATGCCAGCGTGAGCTTATGATGACTTACAAAAGTGATAGTTTGACAGGCTACTCCCATTTCGGCACGTTCATTAAATACAAGGTGAAAGCGCGAATTAATAAGCTTTTTTTTCACTTACTTTTAATTAGCTTCCGTATCACTTTAATCGGACAGGTGAACAGCTGTCACGCACTTTTCAGTTTCAGTTTTTAACACTTACCAAATTTATGTTACGCTGGACTGGTTCATTAGCTGCCAATTAAAAATTAAATTATGGCGAAGATGTTATTTTAATTGTGCGAATCATTTGTGATTGTTCACAAAGTGATGGTGAATAGTTGCTATGTAGTCATCTTTGCGGGTTTTTAAGTATACCTACTTAAGATGGTTGAATTAATTTTTTGGAAATTCTTTTGAATCCACTTGTATTTTAGACAGGCATAATGAAGTTTGCTATTTGGCACTATGTAGGATTCATGGAAATCACATATCAGTATTTTAAGACGAGTAGTAGAAAATTAATAGAGTGGTGGTTTTACTTAAAATATCCTAAGTGATGTAAAGGACATCGCAAAGGCACAGAGATGGAGACATTATTTCGACTTTATTTTTGTTGTAATTTATCCTGGATATGTTGTGATTTTAAAGTACCGAAGTAGACAATTTTAAAATAAACTGAACAATTAGACGTGTTATAATGTTAGTCATTCTATCATCAATCAAAAACCATATTTTTTGTTTTCAATAAAACTCCATAAAGAAATAATTTCCCAGAGTAAAATTACGTTGATTTTCAATCGAATACTACATTTTTTTACCAGCCTACTTCAATATTACAGATTTTGCAAAATAACACAAGTTCTTTATCTTTTTAGGTCGGCCTGGAACTGATTATCCAATATTATCGGCAATACCATACACAAATTTCTACTGTGATGAACAACCGTATCCGGGATTTTTTGCGGATATGGAAACAAGGTGTCAAGGTAAATTCTGTCTTTATTTTGTTGTTTGGGAATAAATCACATTTTTGATTCATTTTTTAGGATGGCATTACTGCGACATAGATGGTCGTCAAGCAAGTTTTCTATGTCCCAACGGAACTCAATTTTCTCAAGCAGTATTTGTTTGTGATTGGTGGTTTAATGTACGATGCGATCTGTCCCCACGTCTTTATGCAATAAATGCCCGTCTTTATCAGCGTCCAAAAGTCAATCCCACCAGACCCCACCGGATAATAACTAAGCAATTAGTTGATGACATTTTTAATAAATAAATATATAGTTTAAGTGTGAATATCTTAATTATTTCTTAAATTAAAATTTTATGTATAAAATATGTTTGCATTTAAAATCGTCTTTGTTGGTGCTTTGATATTCAAAGCGGGTAGTGCGTCCAGACGGGTGAATAATCCAATAGAAAGAACACAAGACTAGTAGAGCACCAGTTTACTCTTATACTGACCAATTTATCAATATACTATGTACAGTTTTATCGCTTTGTAAGAAATTATTTAAAAGTAATAAACTATATTTTTAATTCTTCCGATTGTGTTTGCAATTAAATAAAATAAAAAAGAGAAAATGTATATAAAATCTTATGTAGAAAACAAACTGTTAATGGAAATTGAATTTTACTCTTATTTAATCAAATTCGTCTTTTGTGCTTCATTTTTTTTTAAAGTTGACATAATATAGTGCTGTTTACAAATTGCATATATGACAATAAAACAATGTAATTGTTCATTATCTATACTATTCATATGTTAGATATATGTGAGCATTCAAATATGATACTTTTGTAAATATATAATCCAAGATATGGAGCAAAAATGTTTTATCAGACGTAGAAATGCAACTGGGAAGCATTTGGCTTGTAATTATTGCTGGAATAGCAAAGCGTCGATTAGACAAAGAAAGGATTATCCTTAAATGGCAGTTGTGATTATTTGGAAATGAATGAATGTTTATAAAGAGGTGTTAGAGTTAGCCAACATACAAATTCTTATTCATCAGAAATCCTGCTTTTGTATTACTACCCCACGCATTCATCAATAATGCTTTCCTCCCATAGAACATGGCATTATGAAAATTTAGAAAATAGTCGACTTTTTGCGCTCTACTTTGCAAAATTTTGACGTTATTTGCTATTGAATTTTCATGATGAAGCATTCAAAATGTTGGCACATATCCCCTACTTATAAAAATTTCTTTAAAAACTCATACACTACATGCAAGATTTGTAGGTAAATCATCTTATGATTCTGACATTAGTATAAGATTCCTGTTGACATAGGCAACTAGAAAAGTCAACAGTTTTTCTTTAAGTATGAATATCCATGCATGTCAAAGTTGTATGTTGTCACAAATCAATTAAATGCTATAACATGACCTTTAATAATGGTCTCACGAAGGAGTAGAGCGATCAGCGCAAAGGTTCCTTTTAAGTGAACCTAGAAGAAGGCAATAACAACATTCCAACTATGATATAAAAATAGTACTGAGAAATTTTAACACTGAGATGAGTTATAAATCTCCTCTCTAGAGCAAAAAAAAACATTAATACCTGTTAGGGCGTACTTACAATTCAATGTGAACACCTCTTTTAATCAAACTAAGGAAACAAAATTTTACTATATGTTGTCTTTCATTTTGAATTGTAAATGCCCCTGTATTGTGGGCCTTTCCGAATTCAAGTCTTTATCTTCGTCTTTGTCTCGTTATAACAAATTGTGACGTCAAAAAATAGGCTTAGCTATTATAAAAGTTTGCAGGAAAGCAAGAAAGCCTAACTAACGTCAAAATAGAATCAAGTCAACTCAATATTTGACTTTGTCGCGAAGCAATTCTTTGGTTTAATTGTTATACAAAATAGGTAATCTCGATAGCATCGAGAATCGAACGGGCTTGTTTTGACATTATATCACTTATTGTTACAACAACACGAAGACCTTTATCTTCGTCTTCGGAAAGGCCCTGGGAAGTTAAAATTCAAAAAAGGGTAATTGAAGGAGAGATGAACCGGTAGGAAAGAAGGGGAACTGCCTTCCTGTCGAGCGAAAATTATAGTAAAACTATACGCAATGCAAAATGTGGCTAAATTACGGCAGTGAAAATCTTAAAAATAAATGTGAACGTTGTAGGAGAAATTTACCTAAGGAAGAAAACTCGATATCTACATTTTCACATGTGACTAAGTGAGCTTTTTTCATGAACTCCAATTTCTTTGCTGTATTATTTTCTTTTTTATCAGGAAATATTATAAAATAACAGTGGTGTTTTACTATATAGCCAAATGAAAAAACATTTAAAACAAAGTTTTCTTTTAACGTGGTATATATCAGCTCCATGTATAAGAAGACAGAGAAAGGAACCAGGTGGAAAAACTGAGGACGGTAGTCTCTTCAATGTCATTTAAGAAAAACCATAAAACTTCACAAAGGATGGAGAATTGATGTGGTGTTAGACGTCAACAAATTATCTGCAATTTCAATCATCACTTATAAATATAGTTTAAATACTAGCTATCAAAAATGTAAGAAGAGTAGAGTAGAAAAACAAATAGAAAATTCATATACAAATAGCAAGCACATATACAAGAATCTGCCTGTACTATAAAGCAAAAAGACAAAGAGAGAATTGTGTAGCATTTACAAGAGATATGTACAGAGTAAAATCATTCTCTCTGTCGGGATTTACACTTTGGAATAAGAAATTGAAGGCCTCTGTTAGACTATAAGAATTAAAGCTCGTAAATATATCCTTTTATTGGTCCTGGAACTTTTTTTATTGTTAAAAAACAGGTGCAGAACAGAGTCGAATCTGAGGCGGATTATTTCGAAAACGGAAAGAGTTGGTCTCATGGACACCTATGACGCTATCACTGCTTGCCTGCTTGGTCACTTTAACTGGGACACTGGCACAACTTAAAGACTGCCAGTTTGCAGAAAAAAGGATAGAAAATTTGCTGTTATGAGATAATAAATTTGTGTACCAATTTGTTATATATATAACAATCAAAATTGAACATTTTTTTCACTTGTTATATTCAAATTAAATCAAGTAAAAATTGTTGTGATATAACTAAATCACAAAGCGACATGGTAAACAGATGTGTTTTTTTATTTTTTTAACAATTTTCCCCCTCGCTAATAAAGAAATAATAATAAAAAACACATCAAGTGAATAATAAAAACACCTTCCGACAAGAAAAAAGGAAAAGAAAAAACGCGCCGTGCCGTACATAAAGCCAAAAGGTCATTAAAAGTAAAATTTGCTGAGCATAAACAAGATATAAAGCAAGCTAATCGATCTTCCGGTTTCTCAAAATTAAAATTTACGGGCCATAAAATAAAAGCTGACGATTTGGAATTATTGACAAATCTCAATGGCGGTCAAATATTAGATATAGGTGAAACTTTATAAATTCGAAAATCCTCATTTACTGGTTAACGATCAAACTGATTTAAAAAAAAAATAAAAAAATACATTAATCAATATGTCTGTTCACATAGTGCAGCTTTGGTTTTAAATAAGCTAATCAGCCTAGTCATCTCCTTGATGACGCCCTAAGACGAAGCGCATTTTATTAAATAAAAATTGTGAAACAAGGAAAAAAGCATAAGGCTAAAGATTACTTTAAATCAGTTCTTTTTCAAAACAACGTTTTCAAAGTTTGCGTTAAAGATTAATTAAAAATCTAGTAAATCAACCAGCTTGCTCTTATGGCTCTTATAGCTCATAACTTTTACTTCAAAATGAACTCAAAAAACAACAAACAAACTGCCGTTCTGTTGATTTTTGAACCTTTCTTTTAATTTCTTTGGCTTAATGATAAGCTGAGGTCATTAGTAAACTCAATAATTTTATTTCTAATAAATAGTACAGAAAATTGAGCAACCTCTTGTAAATACCTAAAAAAAATAAGCAGTATTAAATTACTATGTAATAGTTTATCTATGAGTGTTAGATTCGTCACATATTAGAGCAGTGCTGTGCTGGATGCGCAACGTTTCGGTATCACGTTTAAATAAATAAATAAATAAAAGAGAAATGGGATAATAACAATACTTTTACTTTGACCGTATGCTACGCAACAAAATGTGACCCGATAACCAAAGACGTCGTAATCCACCATAAACTTTACTGAGGATCATATTAACACCACAACATTTCATATTTCTGTTTTGATTACCATCCCCAGATTACTAACTTCTTTATGTATAGATTCCATTTAAAATTATTGGCCGAATATCTAAGTTGGTGTTGCCTTTAAGAACTAAGCAAAATTTTAAATGAGAGAAGTATAAAGTTTACTTTTCACGTTTTGCTTATAGTAAAAATTTATATAATAAAAATCTGGACAGCATTGCGAGATAAAGTGCGGAATTTTCGTTTCATTAGGAAAAATAAAAATTGACTTAATACACTTCTATCTAAGATAAATTTGATTTTGAGTCAGAATTGAAGATCACGATTTTGTTTTATGTCCCGTACAAATTAAAATTTCTCCTTGGTAATTCTTCAATTGTACTGTACTCTAATATCAAACCAAAGAGAAAAACCAACTTGCGCCTGCATATATGCAATATATCCCAACGTTAAATACAGTTGACGCAAAAATAAATATCCAGTTGGAAAAATAACAAGCTGCGTTCCTTCGGTGAGAAATAAAAAGAGATTTCCATATAAAAGTTCTAAAAGAAATGCAATCTGGGAGGAAATTAAGATAGTGCGGATTTAGACGATGGGGATTTTTCCCTGTGTTACTGCCGTCAAGACGCAGGTATTAACTCGTATAGGTTTTTACGAGAGGGATTTTAACACACGTTAAATGTTTAGTTTTTCAATTACCATTGTGTGAAAAACAGAGAGAGAAAGCCAAGAGAGAGAGAACGAAAATCCAGAAAACCGATGCCGTGAGTGATCAACGCGTGACGATTGTTCCGCTCTTCCCTCACTTCCCTCTCGCAAGAACTGGATCCAGATGGGGAAAAATCCCTCTAGTCTAAATTGGGTGATAGGGAAAGAGGCAATAAACCAAGATAAGAAGTTATATTCTGCGCAGTCATTGTCTTCAGCACGTTCGTCAGCATCTCTTTCAGTTTGTGATATTTATAGATACAGTAACAATAGCACAATTCTACGGTTTTAATTTATGTAAATGAACCATTCCCTTTATGGACTTAAAAAGGAGGCCTTTATTTAGATAAGATAGATAACAAGTATATTAATAGGTATTAAAATATTTCTTATTCTGGATATGGGCACAATGACCTAGAACTCAACAAAAATAAATGTGAGGTCATGTCCTTTTCAGGAAGCGTGATACTATTAATTACGATTACAACAAAACAGGAGTTAATCATACTTTATACTTAATTAATGTATTATAACTTTGTACACTGCTGCCAACAAAACTTAATTGGTAATTTCTGCACTAAGGCCAGCCAGAAACAAAAAAATCAAACGCAATGTCGGTGTTATATGGGGTAAAAATTCTGATCAATGATTCATTTATTTGTTTCTATAAGAATCTAAATAATAGACATGCTACTGTATTTGCCGTTTGAGTGTGTGGTCTGCTTAAGATTTTTATATGTATGTATATATATTCTCGGTTAATATAGGCTACAAAAATTGATGTTTTATGGTACTACAAAATTTATGTAGAATAAATCTTGTTTCGGATAAAAATGTTTTCTCTTAATATGTTTGGAGAATTAAAATGTAGTTACAGGACTTCAAACATTATTAATATGGTTTGAATCTTCTCTACCTTCAATTTGAGACCAATTAGTTCAGGCATGTAAATCTTTGTAGAATTCATTTCGGAGAATCATGGGGTTATTGTGCGACTTCCCAAAACTACAGAGGCTACAATTACTGTAAGTTTCAATAGTAAGTTTCTATGTTTGTTTACAGGCATAATAATAAAAAAAATTTACGACTTTTTTGAAAATATGCATCAGTCGCCCGGACTTACAATTAATTGTCTCATTTTCACAATATTCAATTAAAAAACCACTAACCTTTGCTAGAAAACGGTTTCGAACCCGGGAGCTAAAAGCCATTGCGTGTGTCTCTGAGGCTCTGAACTCTAAGAATGAAGAATGAAAGAAAGAATATGTGGCGCGACGCGAATAACGTTGTAAGTGAAGGTTATACCTGGACGGTGACTTCTATATAAAAGCTCTCTCTGGACTAATGCATTTTAACACATAGTTCCCTCACGAAAGCTTTTTTGCTAATTGTGCCACTCAAAGTGTAAAGCATATATTGAGCATGATCCAAGTCATGATTTTGTTGTTTTAAATGGGTACTGCTCCTTATCTGCAAGCATGTCAAGCAGGTTTAATTTTCCACTGAGAATTTGCAGTTAATTCATTCAGGTAAATTATACACTTGACAAGCAGGAACTAGGCGAAACGCGGGAAAAATTCTGCATGTAGCGAACTAAAATTGAAACGCTGCGGTCCAGCATTCGCATCAGCTGAATAACACTGTAGTTTGCATTCTTTGCGGGATACACCATAATTTCTTGTTGCGCCTTACTCTCACTCCCGTCTCCGTGTTTCGCATTGGCTTGACCAAACCTTAAAGTGAAAATTTGAAACTCTACCTAAATTTTTTCTGCAACTATACCCCCTTATGCGAGCATACATGGGAATCGGAGGATTTTTCCTATGGCCAAGCATGCTGTTAGATATCTATTCACACATACCTAACGAGGTAAACTTTTTAAAAGTTAAAATTATCATGAATTTTAAAACAATTAAAAAAATGCTTATAAAAATGGAAATCGAAATCATACACTCTTGCAATTATTTAATTGCCTAATTTAGGCAGAAAGTGACTCATGCCTTATAATCAAAAATGCGGAAATAAAGCAACTACAATTAATACCTGCTTATAAACACGAGCCATAAAAATTTCTCTTGAACTAATCAAGTACCGCATTTTTTGTGGATTTTCAGTTTTATCGACAAAAAGCGTCAATGACCAATAATTGCTCTGAAAGAACTATTGACATTCACCGTGGAACATGTGCGGTCTTTACACTTTTTCAGTCAAGTGCACAATTACAGAAGCAAGTTACCTGGTAAGCCACAATTTAAGTCAGCTTTCATTTTTTTAAATTTGTTTACCTCTGATTGTGGTACATCTAACTTCCTTCATCTGGGCTTTTTGTTCCCGGTTAATGTCTCGAAACGAAACTGTGAATGCTCATGAATGCTCATTAGTAAGTACCCGGGTATGTAAAGATACCATTAGCTACCTGGTTAAGGTGCAAACTTCGTTTAACACCCAAATACAAAAGACCCTGTCATACATGAAAATACTTTTTATGCTAATGTAAACATTTTGTAGAGCTGTTGGTTTTACCAGTCCACATATTGAAATTAGATTTATTACTTTTTTGCTAGTTACATGATTTTTTGTCATATTGACGTTCATTAGAAGAGTAGTACTACATTGCAAGAATTAAAAACTATTTCATATCTACAAAAAATCTTAGGAAAATTGTTTTAGTTTTTGATAATTGTCTAGGGACTTATAAATTTACAAAATGAGAATGTAAAATTTCACCACCTCATGTTAACTTAATTGATAATACCTAATTATTATTAGTGGTTTAATCAATCCATTAAGGGTGAAAGTTGCATAAGAGAGAGCTCATCTATTTCTCGATAAATTTTGCAAATGAGCCTACTAACTAACGTGGGTTGCAAGTCACTTAATTGCTACTTAACTGCCAGCAGAAAATGTCAATCTGTAGTGAATAATGTTGGACTTTGAGTACGGTATTATGAATTATCTTGATACTGCAAAGTCAAGATGCTACGAGTGTCAGGGGTCTATGGTTGTTGAATAGCGGAAAACTCTGTACGATTTGTTTGTTAGCAGGGCAGCCTCGAACTAATAACAGGAGCAGGACCCGAACCAAACATCCCCAAGATCAAAGTGGAACAGCATACGGCGTGCCCGAAAATCTGTGTGGCTGAGGGGAGCTTAGTCTCTAGAATGCAAACTCAAGATACCAAACACCCTCCGGAGTAAACTAACCTTTTCGTAACAATGCGGGAATCTGCTGCTGGTAACTCTTTCCCTGTCTTGTGGGATCAAAAGTAAGAATGAATTAATGTAAACAAAAAATCTGATGAGGATGGCATTCCGCAAATTTTTGCCGGCCGTGTGATTTACAACTCGATCTCTGGTGCACCTCGCGAGCCTCAGCCTACTTTTTATACTTAATCCAAGATTTCTTAGTAAAGCTTGAAATTTCTCATTCCTTTCTTACTCTCCAGACATGGAATCTTCTGATTTTTGGCTGCTCTTAAAGTCGGGGATGCTGTTTTGATAAGGGAAGGACTTTGAAAACTTAACCTTAGAAATAAAGTTAATTTGTTTCGTTAGACCGGACATTCGGATATGTTTTGAACAGTTCTCGCAGCTACTTTTGAGATACAAGCATTTATTGCGTATTTACCAATTAAATTTTGTTCACTTTCCTTTATTATACATACATATAGGCTGGCCGTAGTAATCCCTAGCTAACATTCAAAAATATCTGAATAAATATTTTTCTAATTCGATTAAACAATTTCCTCGTATTCTTTCAAAAGGAAATAAAAGAAAATAACATTTCTAAGCGCTGATTGTACATTCAGTAAAAAGTGAACACACCAAAGTCTAACAATTTAATCGCCTTTTTGAGATCGCAAATAGGTTTATGGCGCTTGTAGCCTTTGACGTTTCCAATTCCTATAAAGTTATTTCCCCACCTAACGCACTGACAGTTACCAAAGCAAGCGCTTATATCCGTAATTGAAAACAACCTCAGACCGATGTTTTTTCATCTGCCTGTGATTGCCATTCAAATGCTGGAAATTAAAAATAAAATTTACCCCTGTTATGAAATCAAACGCACTTGCCCCACAGTCAAGTCTAGAAGGGAGAGCTCCAGCAATCCGCCACACTTCCCACTTCTATGAAAATATTGCATGCAAATATGATTCCTGGCAATTGCATTCATAGAATACCGGAAAAGAGCAGAAACAAGATATTAATAGTTTGTGCATTTTTGTAGGTATTTCAAATGATGGCTAACGCTGTCGTCACTGTATACAAGCATCGCTTTTTTTTCCTGCTGCCCTGTACAGAACTACTAAAGGTTAGTGGAAATTGCAAGCACACGTAGAAATCCATCGGACATCTTTTTTAGTCGTCGCAGAAATTTTCTATGAAAGGAAGAAAGCCACAATCGTGAGAACGACTCAGTAAAATAGCTTAGTTGTGAAAATTTTTACCTTTGATAGAATTCCATTTGCCCTAGGTGACATCGTGTCCCCTTTTACTGCCAATCTTCTTGAAAAGTTGCCTTGTGGTGGAAATTAAATGAGAAATTCCATCACTAAATCGATAAAATTTCAACTTTTAAAATTACATATTAAACCACATTTCTTTATCCTTCACCTTAAAACTTTCCATGTTAAAAAAAATCGAATTTCATTAATTCGCGAAAAACAAAAATTTGCCATATTTGTTTCATGTAGAGACTTTTCGAAATATCATTAAATAATTTAAAACTGAGCACGGATTTCACATATGTTACACTAAACGGTGATTAAAAACAACACTCTTCAAATAACAACGAAAATACATTTTCCAATTTACCTATCGCTCAAGCTTGCTTCCGATCTATAGAAAATTCACAAAAGCTATTCAAGCGTTTCTAGCTTTCTTAGCTTTAGCGACGTGAAGTTGAGACGCACGAATGTAACGATTTGCTGCAAATTAACGATAAAGTAATCAAAGGGTGTAGAATCAATTACTGCCGGAGTTTTATGCATTGTTAGTACGCCCGTTTTGTAACCACAGTTGAATTCTGGGTAATCATTAATAGGTGCCCGATAGCTTACATATTATGTAAGAATTTAGTTCCGGCTTTGAAAAGAAGTATAAAGTTCAAACGAGTTTTGGGATACGGATAATTGAAAAAAAAATTATGTAAACTGCTTAATTTGAAACTAAACTTGAAGAAAAAAGTAAATATAACGCAAAAGCAGTTAATTTAAGAGTGTAAATTCTGCAACTTGTTTTCTATTAATACCATGAACTCAGTATTTTCTTACAAAATTTTACTATTTTTATATTATTACAATTTACTAAGGTTTGTGAGTCAAATTTCAGTATCATTCACTTGCAGACGTAATTTAAAGATTTAGAATATCGAAAGTATGTACTTTAGAATTTTAGATGAGCATCCATTGTGCAACTTGGAAATAGTTTCATTGCTTTCGAATTATGTTCGTTATCTTAAAAAGTTGGTTTACCCCCTGGCAATCAATTAACATTTACGTCTAACATTTTAAATTGAATTAAATTTTGAAGTGAAATTCACGTTACATGATCAATTTTCATGAAGATTTTGTATACTAATAATTCACCTCATGAAATTTGTAATAATTTCCTTGTGAAATTATTCAAAAATTGATGTAGACATTTTTCAAGTGGGTTTCGAAGTGAATTTCACTGTACAATACACACGTTGAAGGCTGCAGCACATTTGTCTGCTAAATTTAATTTGTTTTTGTTAATAATTATTTGGCGTCATGGTGGGCTTTTACTGTAAATAAGTGAAATCTTGTCTCACCCTCTATGTTGCATCACATTCCACATTTAAGTGACAAAGTGATTTATTTGCTCTTTAAAAATATAGCAAATAGTAACAATGTTAAATTGCATACTAATTAACGATGTCAGAGAGGGAACCACTAACGCCGTTAACGGGTCCACATATGGCCTTCCATTGTATAGCTGACCTTCTAGCGTTTAACAACTATTCACCCGAAGGCTGTAGAAAGAAGTGCAATGGGATGACGGGTTCTTCACTACGCACAACTTCTTAAACCATTACAGCAAGAAACATGATATGCGACATTTTTTTGGAAGCTGGAAAAACTAGAGCTAGAAGGCTGTAGAAGCAATCTGCAAAAGAAGGAATTAATGTTGAAAGGAAAACGGCTAAATGCAAACAAGCACTAACCGAATACAACAAAAAATTGATGAAATCCAAAAAAGAATCTGGAGAAGATACTCTGAGTAGGTGGATTACGACTTCAAAAGGTGCTCTCTAAAGAGCACTCTAACGCAATCGGACTGTTACAAAAGCCGGAATAGAACAACTAACACCAATAGTGACAAAACTTCCCAGAGCTAATTTTTCTCTGGGACATATATCTAAAATGTGAAGAGATGTCAGGGAGCTATTTATGCTCAACCCAAGTCATACCACCCAATAAGCTTGCCCTTCATGATGAAAATGGAGAAGGTATTTGATGAGGCAGTGAGTACTTCATGAAACACCGCTGCAGCTATAACAATATGCTTATTAATACAAACATTATACAGGTGGGAACAGTTGTAGTGTTAAAAAGTGGCGGTGCTTTTCGGTGCGTATTCAAAAGTTTGTCTGCTGGAGATCAAACTCTGTCTGCTAAAGCTCATAGAAAAGCGCCATCACTTTTTATTCTACTGACGAGAATTGTATTTGCTAAGCCACTGGGATGTTACACGATATAGATTTCATGTCAAAAATTATGGCCTACGTGCAGCATTTACCTGCGGTACTCAGTGATGATCACACTTATTGGTTGCAATTTATTGTCATAATTTAAGTAAGGTTAAATAAATAAATTTCTGACATGCTCGTTTTTAAAATGAATAAAAGGCAAATAATTCGATCCTTCGTTCAGTGTTTATACTGAAATACTAGTTCTCCTAGCTAGGAAGAAATACCTTGTTTGAGCAATTATTATCTAAAGAAAACTCCCATAATTGTTGTAGAATTAAAAACAAATGAATTCTCATGTTTAAAAACTATGTTTGATGTTGTCGTCAACAAAAACAATTGCTTGCAACAGATGCTCTATGATGCCCTAACTTCGCCCACTCGCTGGCGCTAAAATAGGAAAACTCATCAAAAAGGATACGTGTAAATTATGTGCCCCGAATGAAAGTAGATTAGCAAAAAATGCCAGATAAAATTAGGTAAAACGCGTAAAAAACCTCGTAAAGGCGAATAAATACAAGTAAATCGCGTAAAAAGAGAGCCAGTTAACGGAACTTACAAATATTCACCATTCATCACTGTTTCCTTCAATAAGTTAACAAATCATCACCATGTTTTTTTTCTTTTTAATTTTATTATTTTAACTTTCTATTCCATGTGCCTTTATTTTTCTGAAAAATTTGCTCAATGAAAGACTGTTGATTTTAATACCAAAAATTGTGTGACTCCCTTTTCTCTTCCTTTTTACCATTGCAGACAGATCTCACTCTTGTTCAGGTTTTACCTTTCCTTTCATTGTCATCAATTAGTCCAAAAT
Organism: Dasypogon diadema; assembly: GCA_006980735.1. Taxonomy (NCBI): domain Eukaryota; kingdom Metazoa; phylum Arthropoda; class Insecta; order Diptera; family Asilidae; genus Dasypogon; species Dasypogon diadema. The sequence goes on from QYTT01095170.1 coordinate 110,330, forward strand.
TGAATGGAAATTTCATGAATAACACAGACCTAAATCAAACCCAAATGATGATGCAAATCTCAAAATTAAGGATTCACAATCTTTTCAATTTTGCATAATTTATACCAGCTTTGGATTGGTGTCATAGATCAAATTCAGTAGCACCAAACAATAAGGTAAATTTACCTCCTCAACCTAAGTAATATCCCTCAATTAAATTTGAAGCTGGGAACTCGTAATTTCTTCTTGGAATCATTCTTCAGAGACCCGACTATATTTCATTTAGACAAGGCAATCGGATAATCATGACAAATTAATCCAAGTTAATTACTGAAACAAGATGGAACCCGTTTTCTATTGGAATTTACAGATAACTTTCTCGAGCACATGTTTCTTTATAATTAAGAATGTATGACAGATATCTTTCCCAAAGATTTCAGTTGAAGGAAGACTGCATTTTCCAGCGGTTATTTATTTGTGTAGAAAGATAATTGTCACTTGAAACAATACCTGTCGTGCTGCACCTTGAGTTTATGCTGCATCAACCTCATGTTTTCATTTGATTACGTGCAAGCGTCGCTTTCTATTATATGACAAAATTCCATGCCTATGGATTGTGTCTTTAGTTAAACTAAAACTCTCTGCAGTTTGGGTTAGAATTAACTTGAAATTCTTGGGAAATATTCAATTGCATAATTTTACATTGTCTCGATAAATAGGTTAAGGTTCAAGAAATGTATTAAAAAGTCTTCAGAACTTCAGAAAATATGAGATATCGATGGAGTGCATACGTGGTTTCTTCCATTGGTGATTCACTTTTTATTCTTTCGGCACCTAAGCTTATTTAATCCTATTACCTGCCATTGCTTCATTTTTGAATATTGAAAAAAACACTTTCTCCATAAAATCCATTAAGCTGGATCTCTGTTTTTATTACTTCAAATTTCTTATTGCTTGATTTGAGAGGAATGCCTTATGATTATGCTTTTAAAGCGGCTACAATTTTGAATAGTTAAAGGTGCTGAGACTTTTGACGCCAACTCTTAAACTAGGAATCAGTCAGCCCACATACAAGTTTTTTCAAAGGGTTTTAACAGCCTCCATATGACTCTATTTATCTAGAGTTTTCTATTCTGAGCATATGCCCGGCACCATCATGCAACACACCCACTTTCATGTTTTATCTGAAACGTGATTATTCAAGGAGTTTACATCACTTTCACGCATTAATTGTTACTCTGGAACGATTTATATTCCATGTGTAGAATCAGAAAGTCAGCCCTGACCATTTAAGGATATCATTGTATAAAACTTTGATATAAAATCAAATCACTTACAAAGGTCACAGAGAATATTTTTTACTGTCATTGAGATTTTGATCGTCCATATCTAGAAAAATTTATCGGATCAAAAAGTTTTCACATCGACGTCATCCTCATTTTCAGATTTGACTTGGCATACTTATTGGGAACAAATACTTAAATTCGTTACGCTTTACAGTGATTTGCATTTCTAGGCTTGACTAAAGATCCATAGTCATTCTTCATTTAAGCTTTGTGTCATCAGTGATCATTGTGGCCTTTCTGTATCAAAATTGGCAAAGACCTATGCCATGCCCTTGTATATCTTCTTTTTGGTAGAGGAAAAACATTTAAACGCGTTTATATTAACCAGTTAAAAAAATGGATAAACCACAGTAAACAAAACTCTTAAGTCTGAGCACCTAATAAAAACTTATTAATACAAATAGCTTTTGAATTTTGCATGTCCATCATTCCCTTGAATAAGAGCAAAATTCTATTTTGCATTCATTGTAGAAGAGTTTGGATGGTTTTTCGGCAATCCAAGACCTCTTTTTTTGAGCCCTGAATATTTGTAAATTGTCGCCCAGACAGGTGAAGTCATTAAAAAAAATGTTGCACAAGTGTGTCCTCCAAATAAGGTATTAACACATTGAATGCCATGGGTGTCATCGGTGACCCTCATTTTAAAGCTCTCTCAAGACAAATGAAATGCATTTTAACACGTAATTCTCTCTAGAAAACTTTTATGCTAATTGTGAATTGTGACATTCAACGCGTTGATATTAACACGTTGACTGCCCAAATTAGCATAAAA
>QYTT01095171.1:0-11596 GCA_006980735.1 Dasypogon diadema
TTTGTCGATCTGAAAAGATCCCAGCATTTGAATAGTGAGCTAGGGAGACTCACATTTTAGTATTATTTCATTATTATTTGTTTTACTATTACACTGAAAAATTTCTTCCACGAAAGTAGATTGACTGGGTGACTAACAGTTTATATTTCGTTTGAAGAACCTTAAAGGTTAAAAGGATTTTGTAACTGACCCTCAGAGGTGCAAGGCTACTAGGAATTCAATGCTTAGTACATATTGACATTAATGAAGTCAAAAGAATAAAATTAAAAAAATCTAGTTCCTGTCACTGAAGATAGTTCAGACAGAACGAAATAATTATCGATGAACTTGCTTACTAAGAACTACAACTAAAGTCCTGTCGTATGATACTATGTCAGCACTTTTTCTATTTGTAATGGAAACTAAGTTAGAAATCGTACTAATTCAATGAAAATTGAAGCCTGACTTGGTTTTATAGATAATGAAAGTGCAATACTTATCTTGAAGTAAAATAAATTAATATCTAAGTTAGCTCTCTCTTAATACTTACCATAGTCGCCATATTCTCCTGTTTGGTAGTCACACGGCAAAAGATAATGGTAATGTGGCCAATAACTTTTCGTTACTAAGAAAATCATGTTTGAATCAGATGCTTTGTGATTTTTGTCTAATCCCCAAATGAAGTGACCTGAATTGATTAACCAGCACATATTTAATACTATAAGGTATCTCAATGAAAACGTCACAAACAACGCTGCCTGCACAGAGTCATCCCAATATTCCAGTGGTGTGTTTATTGGAAGTATCACGCAAATGATTATATACAAAATCCAGTAAAATCTATAGAGATTACGAGATAACGATTCAGTTATATCAATCCCCTTCAGAAAATATTTATTTATTACCTTTTTTGGAACATTACTATCTTATCTGCTTCCAAGTCTGACATATCAATTTTTTCCAACATTTCTAATTGTTTGTCATTATAGGCTTGAGTATGTGACAATATATGTGCTGAGAAAAAGTCTTTGTTGCTATAAAATGGATCATCATCAGTTTTATACGTTTGATGGTGCAGCCGATGAGATTGAACCCAGTTGTATATTGTTCCCTGCGAATAAAAGTTATTTTCAATTATAAAACATATATCTTACAATACTATGTGAAAATTCAGAATTACCTGGCCTGCTAAGGTCTGACAAAGCATTAGAAATACCCTTAATCCGGTGTTTGCTTTATATGTCCCGTGAGCCCAGAGCCTATGAGCTCCAGCAGTTGCTCCCATTATTGCGAAATAGATAAGAAAGAAAGCTGAAATATTGGACTTAATTTCGATTTTAATACAATGACAAAATTCATACTAAATATCACAGTCAATAATGATGTGTTGGTAAACAGAATAATAAGGCCATACATGCCCAATACATTAACGTGTATAACAAATAGTACTAGAGGCCAACTTGTATCCCTTTTCTTAGATGGAGTTTTGGAAGCAGCATCTGTGTTATTGTTATCAGCTTCATTTGGGACTTTTTTTGTGGCTTCTGTTGTGTTTGTACTTTGTTCTTCCGCCATACTTCTAAAAAACTGTACAATAAAAAAACATTAAAATATTTTTTAGTGATATGATAAACAGAAAGTTTGAAAAGTAGCTTTTTTAATTTGCTTAAACAGAGAAGTTAGAGATATTTTTAAATAAAATGTTCCTTAAAATATGTAGCTGGAAAATCAAAGCAGATTGTTTATCACGAAGATCTTTGTAAGATGTACAAGGTGTCCAGTGGAAAGGTGTGAAAGCTTGTAAATTGGTATTTTGCAATAAATAAAGAAATGGGTTCAATGAAATTTTTTCAATAGAAAAGAGTTGTCATTTGTATTCTATGTCCATTTATTACAAAAAAATGATGTTTACATAGAACAAAAAAAAAATGTGAACATCTATGATATATATAGCAATTACACTTCAAAAGTAACCGTTTCAAGAACAGCTACAACCCAGATCAATATCAAAACCAAACAAATCAAAATCAAGCGCACCTATTTAAAAAACAAGACCAACTTTTTCAAGTTTAAATACAACCAAATAAACTTCAATAGCAACCATTTTAACATGCAAAACTAGAGGTCCTCGTCTATTTGGATGTCGAAATCAAACTGTCTGAAAAACAAAAACTTCACAGAAATCCAGCCAGAGTCTACCAGAGCACCATTCGTTCCGCCACAGCCCACAATAATTCCCCGCCAGCTGAATGAGAAGTTCAGCGATTCAGGCTGTGGTACAAAATGACTCTTCGTTCGGGTGAGGGCGGTCGACGATGACGTGCTCGGCCGCTCGGCGTAGAGCCATGATGGATGAGCTCGTGCTCCCGCCTCCCGGTTGTCGGGAACAGCATGAGCATCGATAAGACGTGTTCGGGCTTAAGCGTCGATAAAGACGTGCTAGGACTTGAGAGTCGATGAAGACGTGCTGGGACTTGAGCATCGATGAAAATGTGCTCGGCGTTCAGCATCGCTGAGACGTGATCGTCCTAGTTGCCCGGCTGACGATAGAAAGAGGGCTCGAGTCTGGAGACCTCGAATAAATGTCTGGGCTGGGCGCCACGCGGTTTTTACCTTGAGTCCGCGAACTCACGTATGGAAACACTCCTTCGAGTAGCAAACTTTTATACGTTATTTGATTCCACTTCTTCTATACTATCCTTGTCAAATAGCCTACTTTGTAAAGCAATCAAAACTACATATCATGCACAAATCCAGAAAATGCGGTGATCTAAATAGCGCGAAAATTTTCTCACAACCAAAATAATTGATAATAATTATAATTGATACCTGATCAAAGGGAAAATGTAACAAAAGTACTTATCTTTTTATTGTCGCACTTTACCTTCCGCAGTGATGTGATAGTTCTCTAGTCCAGACGCCTTCAAATCCTATTTTCCCAACTCCCGACAGGAATTCTCCAATCCTTTTTCACTACTTTTCTTTTTCCCTTTGGCGACTTTGGCGACGTTAGATGCTACATTCTTTGCACTTTCCTCCTTCACTTTTTTTTCAACCACCTTTAAAACATTCCACATTCGTATTTTTCCTGGTACTGTCACTTCTAACCATCTTCAAAGTGATAGCCATGCTTCACCTACCGAAGCTTTTATTATAAAAGTACCATTATTGCGATTTCCGGCCTCTATTTTGGAAAACTTCAGGAAACAGGTTAAACCAGTTCACTTTTTTGGAAAAAATTTTCCATTAAATTTTATTCCTTGATAATCGAAGAATTCGGAGAATATCTTCATTCTTTTGGGAAAATTCGTTTTCATGTAAATTTTCGAGATTTACGAATTTTGACAGCTGCCTCATGAATTTTCAAAAAAATTATTTCCTTTTATTTTTGTATCGAGATAGTTGTTTTCTGCTGCTTCGGGTTACGTAACTCTCTAGCATTTAGTAAAACTTGCAGAGCAATTGGAGTTTGATGTGAAAGTTGTTAAGTTTACACTTCAGTGTACTGGTTAAGTTCCAAATTTAGTGACTTAGGAGACGACTGGACCGGGTAAGCACTTCCCCAATTAGTGTCCTTGAAAGAGATTGCAACATAGAAAAATACTTTTGTACCTTTTTCGCCACGCAGTGCCTTCCATCCTAAATTGGTAAGCAATTGTCTTTAGGTTAAACTCTCTGAATCCAAGTTTTCCTAATTTCGTATCCTAGCTTTAAATACTTCTACCTTAAATAACCCTAACTTCACATGCTTTCAACTTCATATACACTAAGCTTAACAATTCTTACTTAGTATCTATTCTAATTAACTTCTTTATAATGATGGTATTCGGGAGGCAAAACTTTTACTGAACAGGGAATCGGCTTCTACTGGGAAAGAGTTCTAATGCGACAGTAATATCCAGAAGGCAATAGTGTCAGGCAGGCACTCCAGGTACTGTCCTTATATCCCTCTGTTTCGTTTTATGCTTCTCTTTACTTTCACCTTATAGGCACTCGAGCGGACTTTCGCGGAATGTGCGGGTACGAAGGATCTATCTTCGGAAATTTTAAATCATCTCCGCTACGTCGAAAGCGGAAAGGGTAAATATGGCTTCCAAGACTGTTAAGCAGTAGTAGTAATAATTAGTAATAGTCCTCAAGACCCGATTTGGCGCTTTTAGGTGAGTGTGACTTCAGAAAATTGCTGGAAGGTACTATACTAGTCGGCAAAATCCCATTTTGCGCTTTACTTAACGCAAGTTTAATATTGTATTTTATCTGGAAAATACGGGAAGATCTTTGTAGAATCATCTCATCATTAGGAAAAGGACGCGCAGTGGACAACACGCAGCAGATGAACTTTAGTATTAAACAAAATTGTCATTCATCTATCCCTCTTTCAGATCACCACAACTTCTCAAAGCACACAGTGTAATAACTTTCAAAAGACGGATTCAGTGCCTCGTCGGCGTCACCAATGTAGAAAACGAAATATTTCTATGATTTTGAACGAATAGAGACATCTACTTAAAATCCGATAGACTCAGTTTAAAAATATTTTTTTTACTTTGTACTTATAATTTTAAAAATACAATTTTGAAAGATGCCCGGAAAATTTTTACAAAACCAAACTATTAACAACGTCTTTTATAGTTTTAGTTAAAATGCTATCGACAGCCTTTTTTATTTCTTTAATAAAGTCATCTACAGTTTTTGGGTTGTTTTCTAATGATCTTTAACCCATTAAGGCCGAGATTTCTCAATTTTTAATAAGTGAACTCTTACTGTTACAGATCAATCGCTTATCGAATGTGGGTTTAAAAAAATGAGGGAAAAACAAAAATATCCTTTTCGTCCTTGTAGTGGATGCTTTTTTAGTAACTGTTAGTACAGTTTGTTTTGGAACCTCTGAAGTACTGAATACATATAAAATATTTTGAATTTTGATGCAGAAAGCTCAAAACTGAAAGAACTTTCCTAAAGTATCACAATTTAAGAAGCGTTATAACATGGCCTCAATGGGTTAATATAAACCCACAAAAAAATCACAAGGATTAAGATTAATAAATCGAGGGTATCCAATGCCAGAACTCGATCACCATAAACTTTATTGATGGCTTTGAAGACTCTTGTGTTGATGTTGTGCTGCTCTATCTTGTATAAAATAATAGTTCTTAACAAAATATTTTTTCTTCACCTAGGGCAAGTATTGTGTCTCTAACATCTGTTTATAGCTCTGTCTGACTCTTTTACTTTCATATTTTGTACTAAAGTCTCTTGCGAGATGTTGCTCTCTTGATATTGGTTTCATTTCAGTGTCTCCCAGAATTTTGTTTGTTGTGCCGTAAGATTTTTCGTATTCCTTGTTGTTGTTGTCATTTGCTATTAGGTCTTTAATTTTTCTAGCTGCATCGCCTAGCATAGCTGCAGCATTTCAATATTGCTAAATTTCAAGACTATTAAATCCAAAAGTCGTTTATCAATTTTCTGTCGAATATCGGAATGTATATTCTTACCAACATTTCTAGATTTTCGTCCTTATGCAAAGCTATAGGTAGATCTGTGTGCTCTTGGGCAATGTATTTTTAATGGTTATCTCGTTGTGAAATTAACTTCTTTGAGGCAATCGGCAGCATCAGAAGTCCATTTTGAGACCTTATCCTATCACGACTTTTCATTCCAGCTTATGACAGACTAGAGTAGTAAGTAAGATAGTAAAGCTTTATGGATGCACTTTATGAACGCCCCGGACTACACTAAATATACTGAGGTAGAAAGAAAAGAACAAGTCTTGGACGGTAAGTCAGAATTTCTTGTTGTATAGTAGACAAGGTATACAATAGAAAAGGATCAAGATTTGTATTTAAAAATTCTGCAACTATTTAAAATTCATGCATATATGCCAAAATAAACAGAACAAATATTTTTTGGTTACAATCAATTACTTTCTAAATGTATTTTATATTCATTTAACGCATGAGGCATTTGTTCAGTTTACACAGGGATAGGACATCCTGTACATTGACTTTAGTGTGCACTGTCTGAATAATTTTTGAGTTCAGCACGAACACGAAATATCTTAATCGCTCAGTACAAGTATATTCAATATCTTTCCGTAACTGATTTTGCAATTAATTCTTAGTAAGTAGAACTACTTCTTATCTGGATTACCGCCCATGCGAAAAATTCATTTCTTTTACATGGAGAGATATCATAGGCGATAACCAATTGCTTGTCTATTTCATTACCCAGAACTGGTATAGTCATTAATTAATTAATTTTTAAATTAATCAATTTTTAATTATCCGCAAAACTCATATTAACTGACTCTTGAATGAATTATTCAGAACAAATTATCTTATTTGTGGAAGGATTCTATTATTGAAACAATCTTTTATTTGCTCAGTGGGGATTTTGTAAAATATATCTACCACTTCATTTGCCATGTATAGATGAACTGGCTGGCCGGGATGATGGACAAACGAGTATACAAAATACTGGATACAAAATACTGAAAAATCCTAATAAATCCGATTTTGTAACACATGCGAGCACAAAAATATTAATTAATTAAAATATTATTATTTATATTTTTTCTTAAAATTTAGGTAACAATTTCGTATTTTTAATTATGGATTAAGAAATAAAAACCACTGCACTGGAGGTAGTCCATTTACTATGATATATAGGTTGAGTTTAAACCTGGAAAATATAAGAGACAAAAATGGGGCACCACGTGATTTTTTGCAATTGCAGGACAGATTTTGAAACCTGCAGATTTCAACGATTCAATAAAAACTTCACTGCTCTTATGATTAATAACTTTCTTTCATCAATTAATCAAGAAAATAACATCAACGCGAAAGAAGTATCGCTATTTAGCAAAGCTACAAAGTAATCATACCATTCGAAATTAATTCCCACCTAATTCGCATTCTATGGATTTAAAATTTCTAATCCCATTTCTTTCAATTCGGAATGAGATTACCAAGGAGAATCATCATCCCATGAATTGCAATTCGATATATATGTATTCAACTAAGTCTACCAATGGAATTGAAAGGTAATTGAAACGAATCACCCCGGATTTCCAAGTAAATTTTAATTTTTTCAATTCCTCTAGAAAAGGAACTAGATGTCGATTTTAATTTCTTAATTCTTTTTCAATTCTTCTAGAAAGGAAATTGAAAAGGAATTAAGAAATTAAAATCAACTTGTAATTGCTGGGAACTTCCTTCTCTATTACGTTTCAATTCCATTTGCAATCTCTGTAAAATTTAGAGGAATTGCAATTCCATACAATACAAATTCTCTTTTGGAATTGAAAAGGAATGGAATTAGAAAAATCGATTTCGAAGAATGGAATTGGTATCTGGATAGATAATATTGTTTACTACACTGTTGTTTACTATACTTATCTTGGACAGATCTTGATCTTCCCTCCATGTATCTAATCCACCAATAAAACAGTAAGGCCTTCTGTGTCGACCAAGTCCCTTCTTATATTTCTTCCAGTTATCTTTTGGCTTTTTCCTTTTATTTTAGTTCCTTTACAATATTCTTTTGTTTAACTTACTTTCACTTTACTTTTAGTACTCTTTCCCAACCACTGAATTGATTTTTTTTTTACACAAGCTTTCTAACAAAAAAACATTGATCTGCTGTAATCGATAGTTCAGTAAGAAGAAGCCTCTACTTTAATTTTTATTATCTACTCTAAGTATGATTCAAAAATTTATACTTTCTAATAAACTAATTAACTTATAATTAAGAGTGCAATGATTGATGAACCAGCAAAAGCTGTGTACATGTAAAACCAGAAATTATTCTCTTTTAACCAAGACAAAGATAGGGATTTTCCAAAAATCCTCTTTTTTCCTTAGACAAATTAAAAATACTCTAATGCTCATTATATATGTAGTTCATTCCAGCGATAATAGTTCTGTTACGTAAAAAGAGTGAAGTTGTTAGTTCAATGCAAGGAATAAAGTTAGCTGCGAGGTAATTTCTTGTTCTATGTGTATTTTAGGGAGATTCCTATCCAAATCCGGTAACCATCGTTCAGTGTGGTTCTTCATACAAATAAAAAGGCATGAGTTCAATTGAGTTCCGATTTTGTTGTAATTAAAATTTTAGAGCAGCAAGTACACCACAGACAATTGTAGTAAACTATAGTAATAGTGTGATGATGATCAATTCTATTTTACTACTACTTATTTGCATAAAAAATTCTAGTTTGATTGTAACTATATAATGAATTTTCCATACATGATGAAAGTAATTCCATTTGAAGTTGATTACGTTTTTCGCTGCTGGTATAATAACCCAGTAGTTAATTTAATTTATCTATACTTATTTTTTGTACTAGATAATCCTTTTATTAATTTTTTGAATGATATCACCTTGCTGATAGCGGCGTGTAAGGTTGAGCTAACGCAGCCAAGATCAACCACGTGATGAGGAAGGTGAATGCGTGAATGACTAATCACAAATTACCCTTGGCTCCGACCGAGACAGAGACAGCCATCCTCACGAGGGGGAGACATGGGATGACCACATAAAGCTGGAGGTATACAGGAAGCGGCTAGACTCTATGCAAAGACTAAGTGCCCTTAGGGTGGCTTGTGCGATACGCACAGTCTCAAAGCCAATAATCCTAATCATTTCTTCGACACCTTGCAATGGAAAGAAAGTTGGTAAGATGTGGTAGAGCAGGAAAAGAAGACGGTTGATTGCCAAATTGTTACTGTGGATCAGACCAGGATTAACAAGAAGCACCGCGTTCGGAATAAACTACCACCTCACGAGATTCACCAACAAGGACGCTTCCGGTACTACCTCCATAAAGTTGGTAAGCCCGACTCACTGGAATGCCCATATTAAAGAGATAATATGGACGACACCGAGTATACGTGCTTTGTCTGCAGTTAGTGGGCAGACCGAAGATCAGCCATAGAGTCGAATTTGGGTGCGGTTATTACCAGGCAGCATAGTGAAGCATTCCGGTGGGCTAATAAACCCAAAGGCCCAGATCGAAGTAATGTAACAGACGGTTCCGGGCTGATGCCCGCGGAGACAGGATAGAATGGCTGTTGTTGTTGTTTAGGGAGTAGTTCGAGATGACAGTCCGACACACTGTTCGAAAGTTGGATCACCTCACTTTCCTACCAATAAAATTAATTTTCCGGTCTTATTTCTTTATTTACTGTCACACAATTTTTATGAACCTGATTTCTACTTTGTAATATTCACTACGGCAATGTCTCTGCACACATTTATAACTATATTATGGTTAAGAAACTCGACGTGCATTTATAAAATATTAATATTATAGTGTATAAGGCAAATCAATATAATTTAGTAATATCATGTCTTCAAATTTTATTTTTTTATCTTAGTATTGAATTAGATTAGGGCATATGTGATGAGCTATCACTTCAAACAAATTAAACGTTCTTATAAATTCTATTTACCTCTATTCATTGCTTTGATTATTTTATTTTATTTATTTTAGTTTGCTTCTAAGATACATGAAGTAATAATTTATTACAAAATTAACAACACATTTCCTGAAAAACAATGCATTTTAAATAGGAAATGTGAAGAACAAAATTGTTCGGGTTAAAGAGGTTATTTTCAATTTAACCCTGAGTTTTTTTAAAATTAACCTTGGAATTTTAAAGTAGAAACAAGAAGTATATATACATTTTTATTGCGATTTGCTTAAGTATTTAAACTAAAGTCAAGCAAAGATAATTAAAAATGCAGTTCGACATTTACGTTCATTTACACGCGCGTGTGTTTATCAAAGAAGTTAGGTCCCTAATGAGCGCATTTGAAAGCACGTCACTACAAAATAAATAATATCAACCTAGTTTTCTATCATAGGCTCGAGAAATTATATTTCACAATGGAAGGTTCGGCAACATTATTCAGAATAGTAGCAATATTGCCAACATTAAAAAATATGATGAAGACATATACTGTGAAACCGAATTCCGCTTAAGCCCCAGCTTAGTCTAGGTCTTCGCTTTAAATTAATCGAAACAGACCCAGGGTCCAGTTTTCATGTTTTACATTCACATTCAGTTTCTTATCCATATCAGATTGACGAGTCAATTTAAAACTATTTGTCACAACCTGCAACTATTCATGGATATAAATAAAGATACTATGGTTTCAAGATTAGTAAATGAGATTGTGTCAATACAAAGCAACATTAATTCAATGTGTTGAAAAACATTCAGTCAGTTTTTGAAAGTTGTGAATAGGATGATTTCGTGAGTAATCCATTTCTGAAGTCATTCCTGCAAATATTTCTTTCTATATTCAATATTAAATACCACGCCTAGATCCGTGACTTTGTCCGGAAATGGCACAACAATTCTGTCTAGATTGATCGACGGAAAATCCAAAGTATCAATATGCCTTTTATATATTACTACGGAGTGTGTTTTTTTGGGATTATGAGATAGATTGTTGCATAAAATACACTAAATTATTCACCTTAAATCTGAATTAATTTTATCTGTATACATTTACACATTTTATTCTTTGGCATTAACAGTTAGAGCTGCATATCATTTGCGTACTTAAATATATTACAATTCAAATTTAGCATATTCAAATAGCCTATATGTACATATATAGCAAATAATAGAGGCCCGAGAATAGATTCCTGTGGAATACTAAAGAGCAGTTTAAAATAAAATTTTTGGAGTATTTGTTCGACATAAACACATTGGCGCTAATTACTTTAGTAATGCAGTGTCTGATTAAAAAAACAGATGCGCGAGAAAAGCCAGACCGAGGATCTAATTTACATGGTAAAATTTCTTGGGCAACCAAATCAAATGCCTTAGAAAAATCCAACAACAGAAGGATTGTTCCTTTATGTAGGTCTAACTGATTGTCAAAATCGATTGATGCGACAGCGTCTCAAAAACTCTGGAGATGAACGGCAAAATACTAATAAGTCTAAAATCAGAGGGCTATCCTGCAGTGGTCCTTTTTGATATAGGAATTATCTTTGCAGATTTTCATATATCATGGTAATTTGATGTAGTTAAAATAAAGTATAAAATATTAGCTAGATATGGTCAAATGTGGAGTAACATCATTTTTACGAATCGTGTCTCAACTGAAATCAATCCACACGACGCAGTACTCGTGATGGGCGAGCAAAGGAATGCGTTGATATTGCCAGGATATATTTAAGGCTTAGACGACAATGTTTTAGCACTAATTATTATAATGGCGTCTCTCTTTATAATAACAAAAATTATATCGTTGTGTAAACGAAAATCGTTATTTATTGAAGCTATTTATTAGAAGTATGTAAATGGTTATTTTTTCTGCTGTATTGTTTTAAAAAGTTAAAAAGTAGAAAATTTAATATAGTGACTCTAACAAGTATTTGTCTAGCAACTGCAAATGAAAATGAATGCAATATTTTTGTATTAATACAATTTTCAAAAAATACTTTCCCTGGTTTTATTTAAGGGCTGTTATTTAAAAAATCTTTTTGGTTATGTATGGCAATGTGGGATCAATTTAAAGGGAATTTTCTTTAGTTTAAAAATATCTAACTATGTAAAAGGGAGACCAGCCACAAGTTGCGACTATCAGTCCTGAACGA
>QYTT01095171.1:11616-26643 GCA_006980735.1 Dasypogon diadema
TGAGCGCATTTGAAAGCACGTCACTACAAAATAATAAAATCAACCTAGTTTTCTATCATAGGCTCGAGAAATTATATTTCACAATGGAAGGTTTGGCAACATTATTCAGAATAGTAGCAATATTGCCAACATTAAAACTGTGAAACCGAATTCCGCTTAAGCCCCAGCTTAGTCCAGGTCTTCGCTTTAAATTAATCCAAACCGACCCAGGGTCCAGTTTTCATCTTTTATATTCACATTCGGTTTCTTATCTACACCAGATTGAGGAGTCAATTTAAAACTATTTGTCACAACCTGCAACTATTCATGGATATAAATAAAGATACTATGGTTTCAAGATTAGTAAATGACATTGTGTCAACACAAAACAACATTAATTCAATGTCAGTTTTTGAAAGTTGTGAATAGGATGATTTCGTGAGTAATCCATTTCTGAAGTCATTCCTGCAAATATTTCTTTCTATATTCAATATTAAATACCACGCCTAGATCCGTGACTTTGTCCGGAAATGGCACAACAATTCTATCTAGATTGATCGACGGAAAATCCAAAGTATCAATATGCCTTTTATATATTACTACGGAGTGTGTTTTTTTGGGATTATGAGATAGATTGTTGCATAAAGTTTCCTAAATTGTTCACCTTTAATCTGAATTAATTTTATATGTATACATTTACACATTTTATTCTTTGGCATTGACAGTTAGAGCTGCATATCATTTGCGTACTTAAATATATTACAATTCAAATTTAGCATATTCAAATAGCCTATATGTACATATATAGCAAATAACAGAGGCCCGAGAATAGATTCCTGTGGAATACTAAAGAGCAGTTTAAAATAAAATTCTTAGAGTATTTGTTTGACATAAATACATTGGGGCTAATTAGTTTAGTAATGCAGAAACAGTTGCGTGAGAAAAGCCAGACATTTACATGGTAAAATTTCGTGGCCAACCAAATCAAACGCCTTAGAAAAATCCAACAACAGGAGGAAGGTTCTTCTATGTAGGTCTAACTTATTGTCAAAATCTATTGATGCGACAGCGTCTCAAAAACCCTGGATATGAACGACAAAATACTAATAGGTCTAAAATCAGAGGGCTATCCTGCAGTGGTCCTTTTTGATATAGGAATTATCTTTGCAGATTTTCATATATCATGGTATATGGAAATATTCCACTTTTGGAATAATTAATGGAATAATTCCACTTTTCCTTAACTTAGCCAAAAATGTTTTAGCATTAATTATTATAATGGCATCTCTTAGCGAGTGCAACACTTCAAATTACGCTGCGATCGGATAAAAAACTATTTATTAAGAAAATGCTGAACCACTAAATTGAAAAGGGGTGACGAGCTCCTGGAGAAACAGACGGTGATCAACGCTGTCACAAACCTTTGAAAAATTCAATACCATATCCATAGCTAACCTAATATCAGAAGACATCTTTAAGGTTGCGGTTTCGTAACTATGAGAGGAGTGAAAGCTAGATTGCCAACAAAAAAGTAGACTACAAGTTAGTTTCCGCATGTAGAAAAAACAAAGTGCCTTACAGTACTTACATGATTTGCAACACATTTTTTTGCCTGGAGCAGGAAAATATTCTATTCTTTAAATGTGTTAACTTTGTGTTATTGAATTTGAAAACTTACAAGGTATGTTCAATTTATAATAGCAAAAATTATATCGTTGTGAAACCAAAATCGTTATTTATCGAAGTATGAAGAAGTAGGTAAATGGTTATTTTTTTCTGCTGTATTGTTTTAAAAAGTGCTCTAAAATCGTATTTTGTTTTTAATGATATATTAAAATTTTACAAGTTATTGGTAGAAAATTTAATATAGTGACCCTAACAAGTATTTGTCTAGCAACTGCAAATAAAAATGAATGCAATTTTCAAAAAATACTTTCCCTGGTTTTATTTAAGGGCTGTTATTTAAAAAAACTTTTTGGTTATGTATGACAATGTGGGATCAATTTAAAGGGAATTTTCTGTACTTTAAAAATATCTAACTATGTAAAAGGGAGACCAGCCACAAGTTGCGACTATCAGTCCTGAACGACACCTTACCACGGAGCTCCGAAGAGTCAACCTTGGAGTTCAAGAGTTGGTGGATAAAAACAATATCGGCAACCCTATGTTGTTTTTCCAACGAAGTCATACCAAGAATGTTAAGCCGCTTGCGATACGGTGGAAGAATCACAAGGTCATTCCAAGGGAAATCTCTAGATTCAAATCTAATGAATCTACGCTGAACAGACTCAATGCGACCGATGTGGACAGCGTAGGAAGGATTCCACACTTGGGAGGCGTGTTCAAGAAATGGCCGGACGAACAAGTTATATAGTGTTAAGAAAACTTGAAGTTCAGATAACTCTCTGGACCAACGTTTAATGAAGCCCAGTATGGAATTACTCTAAAAGCAATATAATGTGGGAAACAAAGTCCAGTCTGGAATCAAGCCTCACGTCAGGTCATTAATAGATTGCACACTTCCAGCAAATGTGTAGTCGTAGGTGACAAAGCTGCCCTTTCTAAACAATGACATGACTTCACATTTATTTATGTTAATTACCAAGTCATTATGCCCGCACCAAGAATAAAAGGTATTTAAGTCCTTCTGAAGGGAAGCACAGTCACTGAGATCATTGATGAAGGAGAAAATCTTCATGTCATCAACATAAATTAGCACATTGGAATGCCTTAAAAAATGCATGCACAATATCGTTAATTGAAGGGTCAAAAATTAGAGTGCCAAGATGACTACCCTGAGGCACTCCACATGCTGCCTCTATGACCCTCGACCCTCGACCGAGGGTCACGAAAGAGAACCTGATGGGATCAGACAGATACGAGGGATACCACTCCAATTGTAAAGTAGGAAATCTTAGCTTATGCGACAACTTGTCAAAAGCTTTACTAAAATCTATACAAATAAATTACAAGTAGATTCGTGGTAGTAGACCTACTCGATACAAAACCATGCTGAGCAGCCGAGAGTACATTTTTACATTGGAGACAACTGGGAATGAACTATGGATTCCAACAGTTTAGGTATGCTCGTCCCTATTACCTTTTTTATGAATAGGAATAATGAAGAAGGTTTGCCATAGTTTTTGGAAACACCCACTACTAAGAGACTTTTGAAAAAGAATGCGCAGAGGAACAACCAAAAATTCGGAACATGATTTAACCACCGCCGGAGGCACCCCGTCAGGAGCCGCAGTGAAATTAAAGGCACGTATCAGAAATGAAGGGAGGTAATCAATGTGCGTAAAATTCTCGATGAAATGCTCCTTCGAAGAATGTGCCAAATATATTGCAGATTTCATATGTATAACATATCATATGTTGAACCAGTCAAAAAACGAATGGATTGTAATTAGCAATAACTGAGGAAATTTTTGTATAGCACAACTTATTTTCCCTTAAATATCGTGGTTTCGGTCTTGCTGGAAAGGTTGCTGACGGTCCAGAATATTTATAGCAGTAAGACAATTGGGACTTGACATTTTGCAGTTTTCCCGTTTAGGGAAACTGCTGTCCGGAAAGATGGAAATTTTATCATAGCATTTTTTTGGGAAGGGAAATCCAGTTTAGCCCGACAGTACTTGAATGCATTTTGTAGCCTCTAGGTTCTTTGTGCGGAAAGTATCCTCCACGAACCTGGCGACTCGCTCCTAGTGGCTCTTGCTCTCCAACATAAGCTTTACTATGCTGCCTGGTGACAATTGGCCCAGCACCGTCCCCATATTTATACTTTAAAAACACTCATTACAAACTTGAATCATTTTTTAAGTATACACGTAATAAGTGCTCTAAAATTTATTTGTACCTTTTTGATGAATCAATGAATTGTATACGCCAGGCAACGTAGATATTTATTATCCGATAGTGATATCCAAAATGCACTTACTGCATCGAATGAAATGAACCAAAGATCGTCCGAATGTGTACGAGCACTTTTGTCCACTAAGCAACTATCTCTGAGAACTGCACAAACTCAAATAATTCATACTCGTCTACAATTACTGACGAACTGTTCTGAAGCTCCTTATTCCGGATAACACCTGAACTTTGTTATGCAAACATGTGTCAGCTTTTCGAACTACGTATACATTACAATTCAATCGCGATTTGCTTACCTATTTCTTGCGATCCCTGCGGGTGCTTTCTGGAACTGGAGACATTGGCTTTTCTGTAAAGTCTGTTACAAGTCTTTAATTGCATGCAGAAACGCAAGGCAATGAATTGTATTTTTTCTACTCAGGCCATGGGGTCACATTCCTGATTGGTCGGTATGTAGATTTTACAAAATGAAAATTTTATGAGCTCACAGATTAACCACCATTTGTAATTCTGCTTGAAATTATAGAGAATTTTCGAATCATTAAAGGCCAGCACATTATTCAAACAATGACAACGTTATAAATTTTAACAGCTTTCGGTTAGAAATTGACTACACTACTGTAGGTGGAGTATTAGCTAGGATTAGTTACTTTTGATTGAAACCAAGTCCAACTTCAAATCAAATCAAATGCGAAGAGCATTCCACTTTCTAAAGTTTCTACAAAAATGCACATAAATGTGCGAAGGTAAATGCAATTCAAATTTATATTTACGCAGTTTTAATTGTGCTGATAAGCGAGCTCCTGTACTACTCAACAATTAGACTCGACGATGTGCTTCTCTGCGGTTTATAAACAACAAACATGAATTGCTGACCTTTGTATCTTAGAATACGATTCGTCATATTCCGATTTTCTGTCACTGGTGCAGTAGAAACTACTTAACTGCAGCCATCTCAACAGCAAAGCAATCGTGGACAGGTCAGCGAAAAATGCTTTTTAGATCACCGAAGCTGCTTTTTTTGGAGGCACGAAAGTCTGTTCTTAATGCTATATCTGCCTCTAGCAGTCTTTTAGACAGAACAATTATTTTTTGTCTAATTTTTATGTTAATACTAACACACGTTCGCGTGGATTGCGGAAATAGACACATATTCGATTCTTTTTAGCTTTTTCCATATTTTTTAATTTTAAGGGTTAGAACTTCCCTGTATGCTATGTTTAACAATCCCGGCCATACCCAAAGTTTTGTATGGGAACCATATCAGTCAGACATTTTTAGAATCGTATGAACTTTTGTAATTATGCAAATATAAAATGGAATTACTTAAAATCTCAATAAATCTGAGATATGTCAATGGTACATACCACCCTGTGCATTCGATGTCGAGTACTTCTACAGAATTTATAAATTACCCCGTCAGGCATTTTATGGCAACTACAATGTATTAAAATTTATTATTTTGCGTATAATGGTCTTCAATAACTCTCTCGCAAAAGGATGTAATTGCGAATCCATGGGTAAATGGTTTAACAGCGTGCAGTAATCCCATGAATTTTGAAGAATAAAAATTCTTTATTGAACCTAATATAAAGTCGTTCAAGGGATATCGAAGCAGACCTCTGCTTTCGGATCCTTTTTCGTCTCTTTGATCCGCGTGGAACAATTCCTAGGCAGTTTGCTAACCCCGAAATCCCTTGTTATTTCGAATATTTGTTTATAGGGTAACTGTTCCATTCTGCCCATGGGGGGTCGCCGGCGACAGCTATCCTCCTAATTGTAAAGGCCGGGCACTCGTATGCAATGTATATAATGTATACAAGACTTCTTATAAAACACATAACTCTTTATTTTTCAACGTGCGTGAAACGATACTACTATTGCCTACGAACTCCATAGTTGTTTTCTTGAGGGATTTTAACCTGCCTCATCTTAACTGGACATATGACATGATTAATAATTGTATGCGTCTTTCCTCACAGTCTCTTCTAAATAATATGGAAATTTGTAATCTGAACCATTACAACAGTCAATTTAATACTAATAATAGACTTCTTGATTTAGTCTGGTCTAATATTCCGGGCTTTCAGGTGGGTGTTTCTAATTTTTGTGCCCGCTTTCCAAAATTGATCCCTATCACCCTCCACTTGATATTAACTTTGATATGGCCCAATTAAGATGTGCCCGTGGCGGCGACTTTAGTACAAGAAATTTTATATGGGGTGACTATGATAGCCTCAATGAATTCCTAAATAATGTAAACTTCACTCTTTCATCTGATGTGGACGAGTCCTTAGATGACTCGTATTCCCTGCTTAATCAAGGTATCAGCCTATACATACCTGAGGTTAATAAACGTCGTGACTTTCCAAAATGGTATAGCTCCCAATTAATCAAAATTTTGAAAGAGAAAGATAAATTTAGACGATTGTGTAAATCCAACACCCTCCCTGCCACTTACAAAACCTTCTCATATCTAAGAAAAATGTCTAAGTCCCTCATTGCTGAATGCTAGCGGAGGTACATTGATTGCACTGAACGATCTCTTCAGACAACCCCAAAGCATTCAGGGCTTTTATTAAAAAAATCTTAGTAAGTCAAATACTTAGCCAAGGAGCTAACTCTTAATAATGAGACTTCGCGCTGCCCAGGCATACTAAATCCCACTACACTGGAAAAAGTTTCCACTATTCTGGACAGTCGAGGCAGCAAAAAGCAAAAAGGCAGGACCCGATGGAATTCCGAATAATGTTTTTAGAAAATGTGGGTATATTTTGGCAGAACCAATCAGCAGATTATTTAATCTTATATTATTGCATGGAATTTACCCCAAAAAACTTAAAACTTTCTTTGTAATGCCTATATTCAAAACCGGGGATCCCAGATTGATAACCAACTATCGTCCTATTTCAATTTCTAACGCCTTAGCCCTAATATTCGAAAGGTTGATATATAATCAACTGATATTTCATATAAGACCGATTATATCTGAACAGCAACACGAGTTTCCTGCCTGGACGTTCCACTGTAACCAACCTCGCTATTTACGGACACTATTGCTTTAGCCCTTGATGATAACAAACAAATCGACTCCATCCATACGGACTTTAGTAAAGCCTTTGATAAAATTAATCGCAAGATATGTCTCTCTAAAATGGCAGAGATTGGTTTTCATACCGATTTTATAGCTTTTTTCTATTCGTATCTGTTTATTAGACATCGTGGTTTTTAATGGTTGGAAATCCTCCTTCAGCAGATTTCGAGTGTTCTGCAAGGAACGATTCTTGGGCCACTCATATTTCTTATCTATGTGAACGACTTGCCTTTTTATAGAGTCACTAACAATGTGTTGGACTGTGTCTGTCTAGAGAAGGATCTTTTAGGCTTGAGAGATGGTGCACTGACAACTGTACTGAGATTAATGTAAATAAATGTAAAGTAATGTCATTCTATCACAAAGCCAATATTGTCTCGTTCGATTATTCTATTCATGGCGTCTCTCTCTCTATCTCTCGTGTTAATGAGATCAAAGATTTGGGAATCGTTTTTGACCGTAAGCTGCTTTTCTCGTCTCATATAAGTTCGATTACATCTCACTCTTTTCGCATACTGAGGTTCATATTTCAGGTAGGTAATTCCTTGAAGTCATCCCACACACTGGTCAGGAGTATTCTTGAGTTTGCTTGCCAAGTCTAGTCCCCATTTTATTCCACATACGTGCAGCAAATTGAAGTAGTGCAAAGGAGGTTCACCAGAATATGTTATCCAAGATTGAAAACACGTACCTTGATTACCATGAAAGACTAAGGAAATATAACTCGGTTACTATTGAAAATCGTAGGGCGCTTCTGGACAGTGTATCCCCGCATAAGAACTTATCTGGCCATATAGTTTGCAGTCCCTTACTGTCCTCAGTGAACATTAATGTTCCGCCCCGTACTTCTAGACATCATCTCCCCTTTAGATTGCCTACTTGTAGAACTAACATAAGAGAGAAATCTCCTATCATCAGAATGTAGAAATTAATGAACACCAGATTTAATCACGTGGACATGTTCGGTTGTAATCTTTTGACATTCAAAAAATCAATTTTGCTCGAGATCGGACAGCCCTGATCCTGGATTCTTTTGCCTTATTTCTCACTTTTAATCTAAATATGGATTATTATTTGTATATACGCCTTCCAGTTTCCCGTTGTCCTATTAGTCTACCACTATAAGTAGTTTGAACTTCTTTTCTTTCAGAATTTCTTTACTTTTTAAGATCTGTTATAGGCTTAGTTTTCGTGTTATTTTTATTCTAATTTCTAATGTTAGTTTTTAGTTATCACTGATTCATTTTCCTATATTTTGCTTGTACTTTTTTCTATGATCTGTGTAAATTTAAGGTAGTGTACTATTGGAGTAGTCTCTGTTCACTATCTTGTAAACTTTTCTTTTAATTAATAAATAATAAATAAAATAAATAAAATGTACTCCGCCGTTACTGAGCCTCTTGATCCTGTCCTTGGGTATCGTAGGTTCCCTGAACTCTTTTACGTGATCCAAAAATCTTCTATGCCCATATTCGCCTCTATTGCCATCTTCTTCACAAAGAGATCTAGCGGTAGCAGCCTCAGAAGAATTTCTAGAGATTATCCCAGAATCTATGGGGCCAATCTCAAGAGAGGTTAGATTGCTGGGCTTAGCCGATTTACCACCTGGAGTACAAGTATCCATATAAGACCGAACATAAAGTACAAGAAACCGTTCATGTAATAACTTCTAATAGATTCTAAACACTGAGCTTAACTGCTGTAATTTTACAAACAAATTTTCTGCATGTTTCGCATAACTTTCTAGTGCAAGGACGTTTTTTATGTGTTGATCTGCAGTAAATATTGCAAATTGAGTTGGTCCTCTCCTGAAGATAAATAGGTCTTCCCACATAAGTCTCCAATGCATTTCTGTGACCACTGCAACATCCAATCTTTTGTCAGAGCTTTTTTAGAATTATTCTCCATGAAGAGGATATATGCTGCACGCGTACAAATTTCTATCATGATAGACTTGTATAATTGCGGGGCTTTAAGTGAATTAAATGTAAAATACAAAACTCGACAAGAAATAGAGGTAAATGAATCATATAATAACTTTAGCAATTAGAAGTAAATAGACTTTCTTCTATCAAGAGACGAGAAAAAGAAAATGAGGCTATTAAGCGGCAAAGCTTTAGAATGGTCTCACTATAACTATCTTCATGAGATTTTAGGCTAAGACAAATGTAATGATCCCTCCGTCTCAGAAGACAGCAATTTCATATTTGAAATGGTGTGGTTACTTTTCATAAGATACATACCTACGAATTATGTAACACTTTTTATTTTTTCGAGCTGAGAATAATAATTTTTGAAGATTGTTATTTTTTTTAACAAATATATAAAGCCAATTTTGCTTTTTATTTTAATAGGTGGGAAATAGCTGGTTGAACAATTTTTTTTTGTGTTTTACGTTCCTTTGTTTCAGCTACGAAGGAGAAGGAAAACAAGAAGTGGCCCATTTCACTTATTGTAAGAAAATAAAGGCTAAAAGGGGATACAATAGGTTCGGCTAGAATTAACGATAACACAGTTTCTCTGAGAAACTACTCCTAAGAGATTCCCAATAACCGTATTTACAACTGAAAGCAAGGTACAAATATTCTTTCGGTCGTTTTAAAAGGCCGGTTTCGACTTTGTAGCCATATGGAAATCTATAATAATTTTGTTACAAAAAAATGGTAAAAGTGCAGCTTTCGATAATTGTCTTGTGGATTTTGCGAGAGTCCCAGTGACTAGTTTCTTTTTTTTAAGACAAAACCGGTTGTAATTTTATAGTTCCGGCTTAAAAAATTAAATTTTTATATTTATTTGTGAAAGTAACCAGCTCACAAAACGTGCTGCTTTCGGCTCGAAAAAATAAAAACCAAGCTGGCTTTTTATTTTTGCGGGATAAAATATTGGGCTTTTGGGGCTTATTTTGTAAAAAAGCTAAATTTTGAAAAGCTTTACAGGAATCAAAAGAGGACTCCACAAACAACATTTCGGTATAGTTTATTTAACTGTACGATCACAACTTCTATAAGCTTTTTTAGTTTGAAAATTAGTAACACCAACGTAACGGCTTTCGAGATTACGGGCCTTGAAGATTTTTTTTAGACATTTTTTACGGTGAAGGTAGTATAACGCATACTAAACACGATATGTGTAGGAGTCTAGTGTCGTGTCGTAGAAAACACCAGTGGCTTTTAAATGAGTGAATACGCATCCTTCTCCTCCTCTCCGTTTATGGGCTAAGAATTTTTAAAGTAAAAAGTATGGAATTTTTTTATCCTCTTTTTTGCGTAAATGCGCAAATTTTTCTACAAATGCCGTAATCAACATGCAATTTTCTTACATAATTTGGTATTCTCATACAATTCTCTTCGATTTGATATATCACATGTATCCACTTCACTTACCTCCCGTCCCGAAACCGACCCTATTCTGCATCCCTTTCTAAGAACAGTAACAAAGAAAACGCCCAGAATTATCAAAAGAGTTGGAATTATGAAGAATTCAACAAAAATGAAAAACGTGTGTTTTCTTTATTTTAAATAGTTCATTTCTGAGGGTTATTAAACTTAACAACTTACAAAATAATGAAAACTACAATTTTTCTATATGCCTACCATTTTGAGCTATGTTGCTCGTTGCTTCTGGGCAAATCAATGGCGGCTAAAATATCCTAAAAGTTTTCCGCTGCTTCCATAATTCGCATTCTCAACTGATTTCTAGTATCAAGTTTTGTAGAGCAGTCGTTTCAGATAGAGTGATCTCGGTGGCCAGTCGATAGTTCCACCTGGACTAATTCATAAATCAAAGGTCGTTTTTAGCCAATATCTAATGATCGTACCACAAGTCCTGGAGCGTTGGCTTGGTGAAACATTCTATTTCGTAAAGTTAATGATACCTCTTTAAGTATTGAAAGTAGGGGTCCTTTCTGAAAATCTTCCCATCTCGCTCTTCTTTTGAAAAGAATACTATCCTAAATACCTATCAGTATCCAACCGACATAAATTTGTCTCTTTTTTATTGGGCTCGGGACGGGTTACCCGAAACGAAAGGAGGTTAGTGGATACATTGATATATCAAATCGAAGGGAAGCTTATGAGGAATCCAAATCATGCAAGAAAGTGCATATTAATCACAGCTTTTTTCGAGAAATTTGCGAATTTACGCAAAAAAAGAGAATAAGAAATTTCGTAGCATCTAAACGGAGAGGACCAGGAGGATGGGTAAGCACTCAGTTAAAAGACACTGGTGTTCTTTATGATATGGCACCAGACTCGTACATATTTCGTCTTTAGCATGAGTTGTGCAGTCTTCGTGTAAAAAAAACGACAAAAAACCCTAAATCATTATCTCGAAAACCATTACGATTGTCTCCCCCTGTCATACAATGTTTTGTTTATCTCGTGGAGACATTACTGGGCTCGGATCGGTTAACGTGTACACCCTGTATAAGAAAAGCCAAGAATAAGTACAAAGCACTCATCTACATGCAAACACCTTTAATCTATCTTGTATTTATTAATATTTTGCAAATATTTCAATTAATATTTATGCCAAACACGTGCTGCTTTTTATTTCTACAGAATATTTATCTCGCTACTATTTTATATTATTGCATTTTTGAATAATCAATGAATGAATTTGTCAATTCGATCCTTCTTTATTTTATTTTTTAATTCGGGTTAGACGGTCGTCTGAATGCAAAACAGAGGGAGAAGCGCTACACTAAATGCATAAGCGTGTCGCGACAACTTCTGCAGTAAAAATTTTTCTACTTTGTTATAGCTTTCAGTTGGTACTGAGGCTAGATTGCATTGTATAATGGAGATATTGCATATTTTCAGGAGCTGAACCAATTTGTACTACTTACAGATTTCTACAGTGGGATACAAAAAATCTAAAATTCTTCATTTCAAACCCAGCATAGGCCAAATTAGATATTTAATAAAGTGGACACAAACAAATTTATAATAACATTGCAACTATTTAGGGCTCTCAGTTAGAGAACTATGAGATAGGAAATGATCATGAATAATTAAACCTGTGCAAGTGTATAATCAAAAGCAATTTAGAATGTACAAACCAAATGAACAAAATAATGGTAATTTACCTTTGTTCTAAAAATCAAGTTAATTTTAATAGAAGTAAAATAGAATGATTGTTAAAAATATCTGATGTAGGCAAAATTCTGGTCGGTTCTAGGGGAAAGAGTCGAATCTTCTGAAGATTTGATTGAAATAATGCCTTTCATCCGGCGCTCTTTTGTAACTAATCAACGGAATAAGTACTTTATATCTTCCCTAAAAAGGGATGAAGCAATAGTTATACTCGAATTTGCCGAAAATCGAAAAATCAGATAGTAATACATCATATTGCAGTTTTTTTCGAAGCAATGTAACACTAAAATTATACAATACAACTTTAATTACGAAAAGAATTGAACACACTTTGCGAACAAAAGATAATTTTGGTAGTAAAGGGGCCTCCTACTAAGTGGGTTTTAAATTTGGTAGTTGTGGCGAAGAAAAACCAAAACCTACCTACGGCCATGCCTAAACCCGAAATATCTCAATGAGGCAATCATGGAAGAACCATATCCTAACGGCTAACGAAGACAATCTAATGGATTTGCGGATTTGCAGAATAGATGCTGTAATTACCAAAATCTATGTTAATCAAAGCTCAGGAAAGTCATCCAGAATTATGGAAGATGTTACTGGAATACAGGAACACACTGGTTAAAAATATTCTGCTCTCATCTGCAGAACTGATATTTGAAAGACAAACTCGAAGCTTGTAACCAGTTAAACTGTATTGACAGGGTGTCCCAATTAACCTAATAAATCAAAATAATTCGAAAAAACCAGAAAAAATATCCCAGACGAAAAATTAACATCTCCAAGGAGGACATCCACCTGCCCTAAAATCAACCCTCTCCTCTACTACACTTTGAGTTTTCAGTTTTTTTCTCCTTTTATTTGGCAGCGATATAAAGCTCTAGTTTTATGAACACCAAACACTAATATACAAACCATCATATCTATGTAAGTACAATAAGGTCTTACCCTTTTTGAGGTTACTCTCCTAAATCGTGCTTTCGATCAAAGTTTGCAATTATTTTGTTGACAGCTTTTAATTGCTTTTATTGAAGAACTTACTTACTTATAGAACCTTAGAACATTCGATAAATTATATGGATCCCTTAAAGTGACCATTGCAATTAGCCATTTATTGATAATCCAAAATGGATTCTAGGGCACGGCAGATAAGGCGAATCGATTTAAATATCTAAAAAACTAAGTTACTCTAATCTTAGAGGGGTTCATTCATTATTAGGGAGGTATTAAAATACTCGCAATTTTTTCGCAATGAAGTCAGCTATTGAATTGATTTGATTTTTTTACAAGGCAAACGACTCCGTCTTTCTACAAACTTTTATAATAGCTAAGCCGTTTTCCTGACGTAGGTATACCCGTCCCTATTACCTTTTTTATGAACAGGAATAATGAACGAGGTTTTCCATAGTTTTGGGAAACACCCACTACTAGGAGACTTTTGAAAAAGAATGCGCAGAGGAACAACCAAAACGTCGGAACATGATTTAACCACCGCCGGAGGCACCCCGTCGGGACCCGCAGTGAAATTAAAGGCACTGAGCAATAATGATTTCATCAGAAATGAAGGGAGGTAAGTTAGCTACACACGGATGGTCGTCAATGTGCGTAAAATTCTTAACGTTCAGCTCAAATTCGAAAAGATGAAATACTCCTTCGAAGAATGTGCCAAATATATTGCAGATTTCATATGTATAACATATAGCACAACTTATTTTCCTCTAAATATCGTGGTATCGATCCTGCTGGAAAGATTGCTGACGGTCTAGAATATTTCGCCTTTATCTAATGGTTCCAAATCTAAGCGATGGATGGTATAATTCGTGCAACGATGCTTTGGAAGGAGTTAAGACGAGAAACACAATAAGAGTTTTTCTGCCAGCTTTTCGGCAGGCCTTGAAACTTCACCCCGCTGAAAATGTTATAGCAGCATCACAATTGAGACTTGACATTTTGCAGTTTTCCCGTTTAGGGAAAGACAGGAGTTAAGAAGAAGATAATGACAAAAGGCAGCTAGAAATTTCTAAAGCTCAAACTGGCGTTTCAGTTGGCCAAAAAACCCAAATTGTTATTTCGAGCAAATGAACGCGTTTCCCATAAGCGTAAAATTCAAGCTGGCAGAGGAGCTCCAGTTGTGTTTCTTGCCTAAGTTTACTACTCAATAAGCAAAACAAAATACCTAAATTTACCATATGGCTACCTTAGACACCTGCTATGTTCACTGCTACGTCCAGGAAAGATGGAAATTTTATCATAGCATTTTTTTGGGAAGGGAAATCCAGTTTAAGGACTCCTAACCTCGGGGTTTGTCAGACTTCTAACTAAGCCCGACAGGACTACTTGCTGTAACCTCAGGAATCCTTTAATAATAATAATAACTATGAGATGTATCGTTATTCAGTAGAAATTAAAAAACAGTACTCAAATTTTCACTTTTCAATATGGAACGGCAATACATATCGGCACTTAATAAGGATTGGATTAGAGGTTGAAGAGTTCTCTAAATAATAAAAAGTCAAAATTTTTCAGAAATTCACAAGTGCTCTTTAAAAGAATATTTGGGCCAAAGTTAATGCCTGTTTACATGTTTGTAATGTCACAAAACACCAAATATTTTGAAATACTGAGTAGCTTCGAAAGGTATCACCAGTTAAATAAAGTGTGATATGGAATCTTATGCACATCGTATAGTGGATTAAAGTTAAGATTGAATTTTTTCAATTTGAAATTTAAAAAAAAAACACTCATTACAAACTTGAATCATTTTTTAAGTATACACGTAATAAGTGCTCTAAAATTTATTTGTACCTTTTTGATGAATCAATGAATTGTATACGCCAGGCAACGTAGATATTTATTATCCGATAGTGATATCCAAAATGCACTTACTGCATCGAATGAAATGAACCAAAGATCGTCCGAATGTGTACGAGCACTTTTGTCCACTAAGCAACTATCTCTGAGAACTGCACAAACTCAAATAATTCA